>OU343059.1:50824922-51085550 GCA_910593695.2 Ocypus olens | reverse complement strand
ATAGATACACTCAGGAGCAATATAGTGATTTGTGGTGACTTCAATGTAGATTTTATGAAAAGCAGTAATGAAACAATGGTACTTTGCGATTTCATGAATAGTTTTGGTTTTTACAAAAGCGGTAATTTTCCTACTAGAGGGAACGCATGCCTTGATAATTTTTTCATTAATTTTGATTTACAACTGGTAGAAGTGAAGCCGATTGTAATTCACTTCTCGGACCATGATGGCATAATATTGAGTGCAAGAATGAATACTCGTTCGTCTAGACAAAGTCGGCTAATTCGACCAATAACAGTAAGGGGAATGTATTTGTTTTATGATTTGTTGGCAGCCGAAGTTTGGAGTGATAATCAGTGTGATGTTAATGTTATGAGTAATAGCTTTATGTGGACCGTATTAAAACACTTTGATGCAGCCTTTCCTCAGAAAACGGTACACAACGACAAAACCAGTAATTTAAATAAAAAATGGTTTAATAGCGAGATTAAACAAATGAGAGAAATACTTAATTTAGTACAAGAAACGTGTAATAGAAAAGCGACTCCCGAATTAATTAATCTGAAAAAACACTTACGAACATCTTACAAATGTGCAATAAAGGCAGCAAAAATTGCGGTTAATGATATGGATATACGTTCTTCACCCAACCCCACAAGAGCAATGTGGAACATGGTCAATAGGAAACGGACATCCAATTTTAGTGTTAATGAAACAAATGATATTTCAGCTGCAAGTTTTAATTCATTTTTCACTTCAATTGGAAGTCAGATAGCTAACAACATAAGCAACTGCGATACTGATCCCCTTGTGATAACATCATCTGTGATAAATTGTGAGTCTACTTTCTGTTTCAGTAATGTTTCTTGTGATCATGTTCGTAATGTTATTTATTGTCTTAAAACAAATAATAGCTGTGATATTTATGGTCTGAGTAGTAAAGTAATAAAATATGTTGCCGAGGTCATCCTGCAACCCTTGACAAATTTAATTAATCGTATACTAACATCCAGTGAGTTCCCTGAAAACTTAAAATTAGCCAAAGTAATTCCGATACACAAAAAAGGGGACAAAAAGGATAAGGATACTTATAGGCCCATATCACTGCTCCCTATCGTTGCAAAGATTGTGGAAAAGGTGATGTCTCTTCAAATTACTGAATATTTTGTAAATAACAACCTATTTAGCGTTAGTCAATATGGTTTCCGTCAAGGACTATCAACTGTAAATGCAGTAATAGATCTTACTCAGCAAATTATTGAATCCTTTGAAACTGGCCAATCAACTGTCGCTTCCTTTTTGGATCTAAGTAAAGCGTTTGACTGTGTTCCGCATGATATACTTATTGGTAAACTGCGAATTTATAACTTCCACAGAACCAGTCAAATGCTGTTGAGAAGTTACCTGACAAACAGGACTCAGGTAGTTTCATGGAATGGAGCTATATCTGAGCCCTTACCTATAATGTATGGTGTACCACAGGGATCAATTCTTGGGCCGTTACTTTTCCTCATTTATATTAACGATTTTCCAAATTACGTTGATGGTTGCAAGGTGATTCAATTTGCAGATGACACCACCCTAATTGCAACTGGAGTAGATATAAACACTGCAAGTTCAATTAATACTACTACGCTGTGTCAAGCCCAAACCTGGTTTAATAGCAATCGATTGAATTTGAATGAGGAAAAGACGGTCACAAGAACGTTTTCCCTGAGTAAGTCAATTCAATGTAACGAAACGGTCAAATTTTTGGGGATACATCTAGATCAGAAATTATTGTGGACTGAACAGGGAGAACAAATTGCTAGGAAAGTAAATAAATCACTGTTTCTACTTCGTAACCTAGTGAACAATCTATCACCATCTATGGTGCGTTCAGCTTATTTCTCTCTTGTTCAGACACACTTAGCCTATGGTTTAATGGTATGGGGCCATTCTTCGTGTCGACATAGGGTATTTTCCTTGCAAAGAAGGGCGGTCAGGATAATTGCAGGTATTGGATACCAGGACGACTGTAAGCAGCATTTCGTTAGATTAGGGATACTGACGTTACCATCAATGTATATTCTTGAATGTCTGTTGTATGTAAAAACGAACATACAGAATTATACTATGCATGACGACATTCATACTCACAACACAAGAAACAAAGAAAATATGTGCCAGCCTAATATTAGATTATCCCGAAGTCAAACTGGAACATGCTACTACGGCATTAAATTCTTTAACACACTACCCACAAACTTACGGCAACTTGAATTTAAAAAGTTTAAACACAAATTAAAGGCCATCTTAATTTCCAAGGCCTTTTATAGTTTTGATGAATTTTTGATAAACGATTTTAATGTGTGATAGGTCCACAATTCAGTATATTACTATATTGCTCCTTGTGTTATTTTACTGAAATTTTAATTTAAATTTTTATTTATTTATTTTATTTTATTAATTAAGTTTTATATTTACATCACGTTTTAATGTGTTATTACCACTAGCCTTAAGTTTTATTTTTACATCGTGTTTTAATGTGTTTTGTGTTAGCATTAAGTTTTATGATTACAACGTTTTTCTTTTAATTTGTCATTAACCCTAGCATTAAGTTTAATTTTATATCATGTTTTTAATATGTTGTCAGCCCTAGAATTAAGTTTTATATTTACATCGAGTTTTTAATATGTTATTAACCCTAGCATTAAGTTTTATATTTACTTTATTTTTTGGATTATGTGAGTATTTTAATCATCATTTTTCCTGTATTGACCCACCCATTGCATGAATGTACATTTGCACTGGAAATAAACTAAACTAAACAATAGCAAAAAAATTAGTCAGTCACAGTGAAAATTTTAGAAAATTTACGAAAATAATTGATTTTTCAGACTTTGATCGGCCGAAGCGGCCAAACGAAAACTCCAAATTGAACGCGGTTTACAAATCTGAGTTCCCCGTACGTAAATTAGTCGGATTAGAGACTTTGAATTTTTGATGAAATCGTGAAAAAAGACATGACTAACCCCCTTGGAAATTTTGTCAAAAAATGCAACTTTCTTAAAAATCATCGTAGACTATTGAATTTAACTTTATTTTCTTCAGAAAGACGAGAGAAATTGATTGCCGTTAAAAAATTTCAGCTAACTTCAATCGCAAAAAAATTAGTCAGTCACCATGAGGATTTTGGAAAATTTAAGAAAATAATTGATTTTTCAGACTTGGATCGGCCGTAGCGGCCAAACGAAAACTCCAAATTGAACGCGGTTTGCAAATCTGAGCTCCTCGTACGTCAATTAGTCGGATTAGATATTTTGAATTTTTGATGAAAACACGAAAAAAAGACATGACTAACCCCCTTGGAAATTTTGTTAAAAAATGCAACTTTCTTAAAAATCATCGTAGACTATTGAATTTAACTTTATTTTCATCAGAAAGACGAGAGAAATTGATTGCCGTTAAAAAAATTCAGCTAACTTCAATAGCAAAAAAATTAGTCAGTCACCATGAGGATTTTGGAAAATTTATGAAAATAATTGATTTTTCAGACTTTGATCGGCCGTAGCGGCCAAACGAAAACTCCAAATTGAACGCGGTTTGCAAATCTGAGTTCCTCGTACGTCAATTAGTCGGATTAGAGACTTTGAATTTTTGATGAAATCGTGAAAAAAGACATGACTAACCCCCTTGGAAATTTTGTCAAAAAATGCAACTTTCTTAAAAATCATCGTAGACTATTGAATTTAACTTTATTTTCTTCAGAAAGACGAGAGAAATTGATTGCCGTTAAAAAATTTCAGCTAACTTCAATCGCAAAAAAATTAGTCAGTCACCATGAGGATTTTGGAAAATTTAAGAAAATAATTGATTTTTCAGACTTGGATCGGCCGTAGCGGCCAAACGAAAACTCCAAATTGAACGCGGTTTGCAAATCTGAGCTCCTCGTACGTCAATTAGTCGGATTAGATATTTTGAATTTTTGATGAAAACACGAAAAAAAGACATGACTAACCCCCTTGGAAATTTTGTTAAAAAATGCAACTTTCTTAAAAATCATCGTAGACTATTGAATTTAACTTTATTTTCATCAGAAAGACGAGAGAAATTGATTGCCGTTAAAAAAATTCAGCTAACTTCAATAGCAAAAAAATTAGTCAGTCACCATGAGGATTTTGGAAAATTTATGAAAATAATTGATTTTTCAGACTTTGATCGGCCGTAGCGGCCAAACGAAAACTCCAAATTGAACGCGGTTTGCAAATCTGAGTTCCTCGTACGTCAATTAGTCGGATTAGAGATTTTGAATTTTTGATGAAAACACGAAAAAAAGACATGACCAACTCCCTTGGAAATTTTGTTAAAAAATGCAACTTTCTTAATAATAATTGTAGACTATTGAATTTAACTTTATTTTCATCAGAAAGACGAGAGAAATTGATTGCCGTTAAAAAATTTAAGCTAACTTCAATAGCAAAAAAAATAGTCAGTCACAGTGAAAATTTTAGGAAATTTACGAAAATAACCGTAGCGGCCAAACGAAAACTCCAAATTGAACACGGTTTGCAAATCTGAGTTCCCCGTACGTAAATTAGTCGGATTAGAGACTTTGAATTTTTGATGAAATCGTGAAAAAAGACATGACTAACCCCCTTGGAAATTTTGTCAAAAAATGCAACTTTCTTAAAAATCATCGTAGACTATTGAATTTAACTTTATTTTCTTCAGAAAGACGTGAGAAATTGATTGCCGTTAAAAAATTTCAGCTAACTTCAATAGCACACAAATTAGTCAGTCACAGTGAACATTTTAGAAAATTTACGAAAATAATTGATTTTTCAGACTTTGATCGGCCGTAGCGGCCAAACGAAAACTCCAAATTGAACGCGGTTTGCAAATCTGAGCTCCTCGTACGTCAATTAGTCGGATTAGAGATTTTCAATTTTTGATGAAAACACGAAAAAAAGACATGACTAACCCCCTTGGAAATTTTGTCAAAAAATGCAACTTTCTTAAAAATTATCGTTGACTATTGAATTTAACTTTATTTTCATCAGAAAGACGAGAGAAATTGATTGCCGTTAAAAAATTTCAGCTAACTTCAATAGCAAAAAAAATAGTCAGGCACAGTGAACATTTTAGAAAATTTACGAAAATAATTAATTTTTCAGACTTTGATCGGCCGTAGCGGCCAAACGAAAACTCCAAATTGAACGCGGTTTGCAAATCTGAGCTCCTCGTACGTCAATTAGTCGGATTAGAGATTTTGAATTTTTGATGAAAACACGAAAAAAAGACATGACTAACCCCCTTGGAAATTTTGTTAAAAAATGCAACTTTCTTAAAAATCATCGTAGACTATTGAATTTAACTTTATTTTCATCAGAAAGACGAGAGAAATTGATTGCCGTTAAAAAATTTCAGCTAACTTCAATAGCAAAAAAATTAGTCAGTCACCATGAGGATTTTGGAAAATTTAAGAAAATAATTGATTTTTCAGACTTGGATCGGCCGTAGCGGCCAAACGAAAACTCCCAATTGAACGCGGTTTGCAAATCTGAGTTCCTCGTACGTCAACTAGTCGGATTAGAGACTTTGAATTTTTGATGAAAACACGAAAAGAAGACATGACTAACGCCCTTGGAAATTTTGTCAAAAAATGCAACTTTCTTAAAAATCATCGTAGACTATTGAATTTAACTTTATTTTCATCAGAAAGACGAGAGAAATTGATTGCCGTTTAAAAAATTCAGCTAACTTCAATAGCAAAAAAAATAGTCAGGCACAGTGAACATTTTAGAAAATTTACGAAAATAATTGATTTTTCAGATTTTGATCAGCCGAAGCGGCCAAACGAAAACTCCAAATTGAACGCGGTTTGCAAATCTGAGCTCCTCGTACGTCAATTAGTCGGATTAGAGATTTTCAATTTTTGATGAAAACACGAAAAAAAGACATGACTAACCCCCTTGGAAATTTTGTCAAAAAATGCAACTTTCTTAAAAATCATCGTAGACTATTGAATTTAACTTTATTTTCATCAGAAAGACGAGAGAAATTGATTGCCGTTAAAAAATTTCAGCTAACTTCAATAGCAAAAAAATTAGTCAGTCACCATGAGGATTTTGGAAAATTTAAGAAAATAATTGATTTTTCAGACTTGGATCGGCCGTAGCGGCCAAACGAAAACTCCAAATTGAACGCGGTTTGCAAATCTGAGTTCCCCGTACGTAAATTAGTCGGATTAGAGACTTTGAATTTTTGATGAAATCGTGAAAAAAGACATGACTAACCCCCTTGGAAATTTTGTCAAAAAATGCAACTTTCTTAAAAATCATCGTAGACTATTGAATTTAACTTTATTTTCTTCAGAAAGACGTGAGAAATTGATTGCAGTAAAATTTTTTTAGCTAACTTCAATAGCAAAACAAATAGTCAGGCACAGTGAACATTTTAGAAAATTTACGAAAATAATTGATTTTTCAGCCTTTGATCGGCCGTAGCGGCCAAACGAAAACTCCAAATTGAACGCGGTTTGCAAATCTGAGTTCCTCGTACGTCAATTAGTCGGATTAGAGACTTTGAATTTTTGATGAAAACACGAAAAGAAGACATGACTAACCCCCTTGGAAATTTTGTTAAAAAATGCAACTTTCTTAAAAATCATCATAGACTATTGAATTTAACTTTATTTTCATCAGAAAGACGAGAGAAATTGATTGCCGTTAAAAAATTTAAGCTAACTTTAATAGCAAAAAAATTAGTCGGTCACAGTGAAAATTTTAGAAAATTTACGAAAATAATTGATTTTTCAGACTTTGATCGGCCGTAGCGGCCAAACGAAAACTCCAAATTGAACGCGGTTTGCAAATCTGAGTTCCTCGTACGTCAATTAGTCGGATTAGAGATTTTGAATTTTTGATGAAAACACGAAAAAAAGACATGACTAACCCCCTTGGAAATTTTGTTAAAAAATGCAACTTTCTTAAAAATCATCGTAGACTATTGAATTTAACTTTATTTTCATCAGAAAGACGAGAGAAATTGATTGCCGTTAAAAAATTTAAGCTAACTTTAATAGCAAAAAAATTAGTCGGTCACAGTGAAAATTTTAGAAAATTTACGAAAATAATTGATTTTTCAGACTTTGATCGGCCGTAGCGGCCAAACGAAAACTCCAAATTGAACGCGGTTTGCAAATCTGAGCTCCTCGTACGTCAATTAGTCGGATTAGAGATTTTGAATTTTTGATGAAAACACGAGAAAAAGACATGACTAACGCCCTTGGAAATTTTGTCAAAAAATGCAACTTTCTTAAAAATCATCGTAGACTATTGAATTTAACTTTATTTTCATCAGAAAGACGAGAGAAATTGATTGCCGTTAAAAAATTTCAGCTAACTTCAATAGCAAAAAAATTTGTCAGTCACCATGAGGATTTTGGAAAATTTAAGAAAATAATTGATTTTTCAGACTTGGATCGGCCGTAGCGGCCAAACGAAAACTCCAAATTGAACGCGGTTTGCAAATCTGAGTTCCTCGTACGTAAATTAGTCGGATTAGAGACTTTGAATTTTTGATGAAATCGTGAAAAAAGACATGACTAACCCCCTTGGAAATTTTGTCAAAAAATGCAACTTTCTTAAAAATCATCGTAGACTATTGAATTTAACTTTATTTTCTTCAGAAAGACGTGAGAAATTGATTGCAGTAAAATTTTTTTAGCTAACTTCAATAGCAAAACAAATAGTCAGGCACAGTGAACATTTTAGAAAATTTACGAAAATAATTGATTTTTCAGCCTTTGATCGGCCGTAGCGGCCAAACGAAAACTCCAAATTGAACGCGGTTTGCAAATCTGAGTTCCTCGTACGTCAATTAGTCGGATTAGAGACTTTGAATTTTTGATGAAATCGTGAAAAAAGACATGAATAACCCCCTTGGAAATTTTGTCAAAAAATGCAACTTTCTTAAAAATCATCGTAGACTATTGAATTTAACTTTATTTTCATCAGAAAGACGAGAGAAATTGATTGCCGTTAAAAAATTTCAGCTAACTTCAATAGCAAAAAAATTAGTCAGTCACCATGAGGATTTTGGAAAATTTAAGAAAATAATTGATTTTTCAGACTTGGATCGGCCGTAGCGGCCAAACGAAAACTCCAAATTGAACGCGGTTTGCAAATCTGAGTTCCTCGTACGTCAACTAGTCGGATTAGAGACTTTGAATTTTTGATGAAAACACGAAAAGAAGACATGACTAACGCCCTTGGAAATTTTGTCAAAAAATGCAACTTTCTTAAAAATCATCGTAGACTATTGAATTTAACTTTATTTTCATCAGAAAGACGAGAGAAATTGATTGCCGTTAAAAAATTTCAGCTAACTTCAATAGCAAAAAAATTTGTCAGTCACCATGAGGATTTTGGAAAATTTAAGAAAATAATTGATTTTTCAGACTTGGATCGGCCGTAGCGGCCAAACGAAAACTCCAAATTGAACGCGGTTTGCAAATCTGAGTTCCTCGTACGTCAATTAGTCGGATTAGAGATTTTGAATTTTTGATGAAAACACGAAAAAAAGACATGACCCTTGGAAATTTTGTTAAAAAATGCAACTTTCTTAAAAATCATCGTAGACTATTGAATTTAACTTTATTTTCATCAGAAAGACGAGAGAAATTGATTGCCGTTAAAAAATTTCAGCTAACTTCAATAGCAAAAAAATTAGTCAGTCACAGTGAAAATTTTAGAAAATTTACGAAAATAATTGATTTTTCAGACTTTGATCGGCCGTAGCGGCCAAACGAAAACTCCAAATTGAACGCGGTTTGCAAATCTGAGCTTTTTGTACGTCAATTAGTCGGATTAGAGATTTTGAATTTTTGATGAAAACACGAAAAAAAGACATGACTAACCCCTTTGGAAATTTTGTTAAAAATGCAACTTTCTTAAAAATCATCGTAGACTATTGAATTTAACTTTATTTTAATCAGAAAGACGAGAGAAATTGATTGCCGTTAAAAAATTTTAGCTAACTTCAATAGCAAAAAAATTAGTCAGTCACAGTGAAAATTTTAGAAAATTTACGAAAATAATTGATTTTTCAGACTTTGATCGGCCGAAGCGGCCAAACGAAAACTCCAAATTGAACGCGGTTTGCAAATCTGAGCTCCTCGTACGTCAATTAGTCGGATTAGTAAATTTGAATTTTTGATGAAAACGCGAAAAAAAGACATGACTAACCCCCTTGGAAATTTTGTTAAAAAATGCAACTTTCTTAAAAATCATCGTAGACTATTGAATTTAACTTTATTTTAATCAGAAAGACGAGAGAAATTGATTGCCGTTAAAAAATTTTACCTAACTTCAATAGCAAAAAAATTAGTCAGTCACAGTGAAAATTTTAGAAAATTTACGAAAATAATTGATTTTTCAGACTTTGATCGGCCGAAGCGGCCAAACGAAAACTCCAAATTGAACGCGGTTTGCAAATCTGAGTTCCTCGTACGTCAATTAGTCGGATTAGAGATTTTGAATTTTTGATGAAAACACGAAAAAAAGACATGACCAACTCCCTTGGAAATTTTGTTAAAAAATGCAACTTTCTTAATAATAATTGTAGACTACTGAATTTAACTTTATTTTCATCAGAAAGACGAGAGAAATTGATTGCCGTTAAAAAATTTAAGCTAACTTCAATTGCAAAAAAATTAGTCAGTCACAGTGAAAATTTTAGAAAATTTACGAAAATAATTGATTTTTCAGACTTTGATCGGCCGTAGCGGCCAAACGAAAACTCCAAATTGAACGCGGTTTGCAAATCTGAGCTCCTCGTACGTCAATTAGTCGGATTAGAGACTTTGAATTTTTGATGAAATCGTGAAAAAAGACATGACTAACCCCCTTGGAAATTTTGTCAAAAAATGCAACTTTCTTAAAAATCATCGTAGACTATTGAATTTAACTTTATTTTCATCAGAAAGACGAGAGAAATTGATTGCCGTTAAAAAATTTCAGCTAACTTCAATAGCAAAAAAATTAGTCAATCACCATGAGGATTTTGGAAAATTTAAGAAAATAATTGATTTTTCAGACTTGGATCGGCCGTAGCGGCCAAACGAAAACTCCAAATTGAACGCGGTTTGCAAATCTGAGTTCCCCGTACGTAAATTAGTCGGATTAGAGACTTTGAATTTTTGATGAAATCGTGAAAAAAGACATGACTAACCCCCTTGGAAATTTTGTCAAAAAATGCAACTTTCTTAAAAATCATCGTAGACTATTGAATTTAACTTTATTTTCTTCAGAAAGACGAGAGAAATTGATTGCCGTTAAAAAATTTCAGCTAACTTCAATAGCAAACAAATTAGTCAGTCACAGTGAAAATTTTAGAAAATTTACGAAAATAATTGATTTTTCAGACTTTGATCGGCCGTAGCGGCCAAACGAAAACTCCAAATTGAACGCGGTTTGCAAATCTGAGCTCCTCGTACGTCAATTAGTCGGTTTAGAGATTTTGAATTTTTGATGAAAACACGAAAAAAAGACATGATTAACCCCCTTGGAAATTTTGTTAAAAAATGCAACTTTCTTAAAAATCATCGTAGATTATTGAATTTAACTTTATTTTCATCAGAAAGACGAGAGAAATTGATTGCCGTTAAAAAATTTCAGCTAACTTCAATAGCAAACAAATTAGTCAGTCACAGTGAAAATTTTAGAAAATTTACGAAAATAATTGATTTTTCAGACTTTGATCGGCCGAAGCGGCCAAACGAAAACTCCAAATTGAACGCGGTTTGCAAATCTGAGCTCCTCGTACGTCAATTAGTCGGATTAGTAAATTTGAATTTTTGATGAAAACGCGAAAAAAAGACATGACTAACCCCCTTGGAAATTTTGTTAAAAAATGCAACTTTCTTAAAAATCATCGTAGACTATTGAATTTAACTTTATTTTAATCAGAAAGACGAGAGAAATTGATTGCCGTTAAAAAATTTTACCTAACTTCAATAGCAAAAAAATTAGTCAGTCACAGTGAAAATTTTAGAAAATTTACGAAAATAATTGATTTTTCAGACTTTGATCGGCCGAAGCGGCCAAACGAAAACTCCAAATTGAACGCGGTTTGCAAATCTGAGTTCCTCGTAAGTAGATGATATTAGCGGGTTCTGGGACAGGAAGTAATCCCGGAAGTAATCCCGGAAAACCGGAAGTAAAATCTGGGGGAATTTAGTGGCGGGAAAATCAAATCTGGGGGATTCTGGTGGGGATAAATTCAAATTTGGGGGAATTTGGGGGCGGGAAAATTAAATCTGGGGGAATCGGTTGGGGATAAATTCAAATCTGGGGGATTTTGGGGGCGGGAAATTCAAATTTGGGTAATTTTGAACTCAAAATGGCCGGCAACTGTCTAAATCTGGGGGAATTTAGTGGAGGGAAATTTAAATCTGGGGAATTAAAATGGCAACAGGGGAGCTTTAAGTTCTACAGTGTTGCCGAAAAGGCATCTGATTTCCGGGATGTGCATCCGGTTTCACTAGAAAACGGCAACGTCGCAGAGCTTTAAGTTCAATTAAGTAGCGGGAAATTCAAACCCCAAGTTTTACCGGTGTACCAACTAACATCCAAAGTTCTACAGTGCTGCCAAAGAGTCATCTGATTTCCGGGAGTTGCTTCTAGTTTCATCCTAAAATGACAACGCTGCTATGCTTTAAGTTCAACTAAGTGGAGGCAAATTTGAAAATGTTTGATGAAATGGTGATAAAAATTAATTTGGTACGTAAATTAGGGGTATGCTTAGAAAACAAAAGTGTTTATTTCTTTTGGCCAGGTGTTGATTTCTTTTGGCCAGAGCGAGTCTCGTTTTTTGATGACTAATGCAATTCTTGGGATCCGCATGATGCATGGTTGTGCAATAATGAAACGGGAATGGAAACATTGAAATTATGTAAATAATATTTGTGTCTATGTGTGTGTGTAGAAGTCTTCAAGGTTAAGAGAATTTGAATACCACAGAATATAACGAGTACTTATTATGAATTCATCTTTATTGATGTAATCAACTTGTAACGCGATGCATGATCTTAGAAGTGTGATTAATAATCGCAAGTTTTTGCGTAAGAAACAAAGTATTATTTCGGTGAAAATTGTCAAATTAGAAAAGACAATCGAAAAACTGCGGAGAGACCTAGAATTGCGAAAAATTATAAACAACGAGTTGGCGACACGATTGAAAAAATTAAAAATCTAAACGAATATTTTTTTTTCGTATGTGCTAATTTGTGTGTAAAAGTGCTCGAGGTTGCAATCGAAATCGTTAATTTGTGATACAGACCGGTCGTTGTGGTCAAGAAAACGGTTGTCACGAAGCAAGTATGAACAAGATTTCATCAGTTTGAGTCTAGAAACGGTCAGAGAATGTCGTCTAGTTCGGTAGTGATTGCCGAGTTTCTAACAAGAAAAGAGTCAAATTTGGCTGAAGATGAAGGTGAGAAAATTGTAATGGATTATTGATAAATTATTACCTTCAATTACGTTTCCAGAATATGAAGAAGGATACGATGGTGGTCGATGTCCAGTTTGTCTCACAAACGTTGTAAAGTATGTAATTAATTGCGGACATATGTTTTGTTCAGCTTGTGCGACGAAATTAGCTGATTGTGCTGTGTGTCGAATGAAGAAATATTTTCTGCAACGAGTGTTTTTACCTACATATAAACGACAAGATGAGTTTAATTCATCGAAGAAAAGAAAATTAGATGAGGAAACAAAAGTTTTCACAACAGTAACCCCCGTTAGGTATCTACCCCGACAACTATTCGCAACAGAAGAAGAAGAAGAAGATTCATGGGATAGCTCATATTCACCACCACCTGCTATAACACCCCTGCAAAGTCCTACACCTGAGCCTCCAATCCTAAACAGTGATTCAGTATTTATTGACGAAGATTCAGAGGAAGCAATTTTTTCCACACAAGATATTATAGACAGGATGTACAATTAAAGTGTGATGGTAAGTTTTTACTTATAATGCGCAGAATCTAATCAAAACCGAGGATATACTTAAGATTGCTCTGAGAGAGTAATCATTCAAGTTGAAACAGTCAACTAATCAAGATGTCTTTCTCTACAGTTGAAAGTGCTGCAATGGTCGATCCGCTAGAAAATGAAGTTAAGAAGGAGTCGACACTTTTGGGTCAATCTACCTATCCTCTCAATAAGTCGGGATCAAAGAGCGTGTCCATCGGTATCAGCCCAGCGGTAGGATTCACACCAATCGTGAAAATCTGGGGAGCCCATTCCTGCATCTTCTTCAGCGAGGAGGAATGGAACCAGTTTTCTGCAATCAACATCTCAGAGATGCAGCAGACCATCACCATCGGCGATCACAAGATCACCAAGAACGAGTATCGCGATATAATGGCCGTTTGGATTGAACAACGCGGCTTAAGTGTTGTAGTGTCGGAAGAAACACTTGGAAATTTATTCGATTTGAGAAAAGTTATTAATTACAAGTTGAATGTATTAAAAGCGTTGGAATTTAATATGTATTACAACATGATATTATCCTCTTGTTTAAAATTGGATGGTGATTTATATAACAATGTATCAACTCTAATTTCATCACACGTAAATTCGCAAAATGCTTATTTAATGTTGGAATGTATTCATATTCATTATAATAAAATGTGTCTCGATTTTGAAATAAATAAAATATTTCAATAAAAAGTATGATTTTAAAACTTATCTAATATGTTTAATTACACATCAAACCTCTTACTATTAAGTTCAGTGAAATTATAAGTGTTTATCAGTAGTAATCATACCTTGACAGAGTTAGAATGGAAAACAAAGTAGATGAGGCTATTGAAGCTTTTTATGAAAAGCGTTTAACAGAGAATCAAGTAAAATATTTACCCATTCATTATTTAAATAAGGTCGAAGGAGTTCAACTGTTAGAAATTTGGGGGGCGCTACCATCAGAATATAAACAGCAAGCAGAAGAGAGACTTCCCTGCCACAAGCATTTTAGTACAGGTGAACATCAGGTCGATGGTCCACCACCACCAAAGATCCGCTGTCTGGAGTGCATATATAAGATAAATCTCGCAACTTGTAACCACTCAAAATGAAGCTTCCAATTCAAGAAGAGAATGGAAGGAATTTTACTCATCCGATGATGTTGGATGATTTCGAGCAAATTTCTCTCAGCATGTGGATATCATTTTGGGCAATAGCAACAGTTATATTATTTATTATTATAAGTACAATATGTTTTATATGTAGAGGTTATAAAAAATAAAAAAAATGTATTAATGAAAAAAATGTTTTTATTTCAATATTATACAATATTAGATTTATTTATCCAGCTATTATGGGACTTGTCCAATCCTAACCACTTAACGTAGATCTTGCCGCCTTTCCTCCGTAAAACTTTTTCCACCAAATACACGTCCAAATGTTTCACCTTTTGAAGTTCTTCGCCGTAAAATGCTCCAGTAATTGGTGCATCTTGCATATCTTGAAGCAGGTAAGTTGTGGGATTCGATATTTTAACTTTCATAATTTTAAACAATTCAGTAGACCAGTTTGGTGTGTACCCCTTATCGAAAAGTGCTTTTTGCTTACTTATCCTAACCACGTCACCCACTCGAAATTTTACAAGTCCAGCGATTTTAATATGTGAATAAACCGAATTTAATAACTGTTTCTCCTTATCTTTAGTGACGTCAGAGGGACGCATTCCTATCGTGCCATGTTTACGATTGTTGTAATCATCCGTGATCTGATCCAGAATACTTAGCCAGCGGTATTTTCCATTCAGACTAAAGGCGCGATAAAGTTTCTCTTTAATAGTTCTAATTACACGCTCAGCCATCGAGGCTTTCATAATCGTGTAAGTGGAATAATGATTAATTCCATGTTTTTTCATTAAAGTCTGGAACTGACTGTTATAAAATTCTTTCCCTTGATCAGTTTGTAAATTTGTAGGCATTCGACCATCCTTCAAAAGTATACTTTTAAATGCTGATGTAACATTTATCCCAGATTTATCTTTTAGCGGCACAGTCCACAGATACTTTGAAAAACAATCAATCACCACGAGAATAAATTTATGACCTTTATTTTCTCTTGCATAAAGTCCAAATTCAGCTAAATCAGCTTGCCACAAATCATCCAATCCTTTAATAATTGTACGGCGACGTGGAAATTTTACTCTAGCAGGTCTATGAAGTTCTTTAACAATATCGCCTTTAATTTTACTCATTGAGAACCTCCTCTAGGTTTCGAAACGTTTTTAGAAATGATGTTTAAGTTCAGAACAACATCTTTTATTGCCTTTTCATAAATTTGTAAACGCTCCAAAATGTCTTTATGAGTGACATCATTTTTAATCTTAATTTCTTCTACCTGTTTTAAAACGTGGTTAATATGCAATTTTATGGCTTCCTCCAAATGAAATGTAGCGGCATCAATTTTCTTATTGTGCCCCTCACTCAGTTTTTTTGCATCATTTTTAATATTAGATGTAATCCCCTTTAAATCTTTAATGTCACTCGAGGTAGCTTGTAATATTTTTTGTATTGGATTCACTTTTCCATTTATCGCTTTTTCTAGAGAAGTTTTCGCAGCCGTAATTTTTTTATCAAAACCATCTAAAACACTCTTTTTAATATTATCCACGTATAATTTTGTAGCAAGATCGTCCGGATCTTGAGGATCTAATGCGCGTTTTAAACGTCTTCTCTCCAAATCAAAATGCCCATCAGATGTTATCACAAATCCCGGACCGGGTGGGCCACGAGCACCAGCTAAAGATTTGCTAGAGTGTCGTCCGAACTTGTCAACGCTCATCGTATAGGTTCAGGATGACGTCAGAGCTGGTTGACGACAACTGTACGAGTAATATATAAGCATTATGTTAATAGATTATATTAGCTTCACGTAACTCCTCCTCGATTGAAGCAATTTCATTGTTGTGAGAAGTATTTCCCGCACGTTGCGAAGCATGCAACAACCATAAGCGGTCAACCAATTCATTGGGATCATCCCAATATGTGTAACGGTGGGGCTTTTCATCTACGACCATTTTTGAATCAAATCCTTGACCCTGAGCGGAATTCTTACGATTCGTTGGACGGGGAATCGATGATTTGTTTACCGGCGTTGGATATTTATCCAGCAGAGGCTTTATGATTGTTCTGTATTTGTGAGATGGGTTGCCTCGTATCTGTTTCGAGGGGTCACAATCGCGGTGTAACGTATTTGTTCTCTTCAGAATATCAATGTAATTTCTCTCATCTTCAGTATGGAAAGCCGTAGGTTCCTTTCTAAAGAGTAATTCGTATAAACCCACTGTACCCTTATAACGCACATTATTAACAATTAAATCATTTCCATCTAGATCAATGTCTGTTTTTCCGATTCGAAACTTATCATTTTCAGGATTGAAAGTTACACCAAAGACAGCATCAAAATCATCACCTCCAGCGTGTACTAATTCTTCAATATATTGTCTGGGTAGAGGTGCAAATTTATCTAAATACTTAGCTATTTCTTCAGAAGGAGGCTCTTCTGCGGAGGTAATATCTCTAAGTGATGAAGACTCATTTGGATCTCGCTCAAAAACTTCTTCATCTCCCAAAAACTCCAACCGTCTCGGAATGTGTGCCTCCCAAAAATTTCCGCTAGCGGGCGACGTATTAGGTGTAGAGGATTCCAACCGTCTCGGAATTTGTACCATCCTAAAATTCCCCCTAGCGGGTGACGGATTAGGCGTAGAGGCGGGCATTAATTCAGGCTTCATCAATGATAAATTCACCTCTTCTTGAGTTTTTATGATTGATTTTAAAGGCTCTGTGATTGGTTTGTACAATTTTTCTAACCGCTCATCATTTTCATTACGATTTAATTTCAGAGCTAATGCCTTATTTCTAATAGCCTTTTGAACTGCTATTATTTTTCTTTTAACATCAGTCATTTCACAGAAACAGGTAGCTGTTATTTCAAATCAGGTAGCTGTTATTTAAAAACAGGTAGCCGTTATTTCAAATCAGGTAGCTATTATTCCAAAACAGGTAGCTGTTATTCAGAAACAGGTAGCTGTTATTCAAAATCAGGTAGCTATTATTAAAAGACAGGTAGTTACAAGAAGTGTGTAGCTTTGTACAGCTGTTTTAATACTGTAGCGAAACTATGATTACTTCAGTATTATGTACTGGTCAAGACCTTTCCTATATCTACCTTCGTCCGAGTTTTTATCGATAGTAATGAAACCAAATTTTTCTTTCCAGCACTCTACACATAAAGACTTAAATTTCTCAAATGTCATATCACTGCTCACGTGATCAGTGTACACATGTTTCAAGTTGAGGTCGTCTTGTTTGAATAATATAATAAAATTAGCATTATCCCGTATCAAATGTTTAGGAATTCTAGTATAGGTCTGACAAAGGTAAAACGAATCAACGTCTTTATGTCGCCCCATACTGAAAAATTCTCTAATTTTATCCTGTTTGTCACACGCTACATCGTCAAATATGAAAACGGAATTTTCTTTTGCCTCCTCAGGACTTATAATTTCAGCATTCTCTTTATATGGAAAATACTCAATTTCGGGGATAGCATCCAACGTCTTTTGCAAAAATGTATATTTTGGCTGATAAAGTGACTTAGAGTAAATGTACACGTTTTCAAATCTCAAACCATTTTCATTGAACAGGAGTGATAGCATTACATTCGATTTACCGCAATTAGATGGACCGCATATCACCGCTCTAATTGAATTAGGTAGTAGATCACCATGTCTTCGCATTTGATTTTTAAACCCCTCACCTACCCACTTATCTAAATTTGAAATAGGAAGAGATTGTTTCTGTTTGATAACCTTCATGGCACTAATAGCAATTTCATCTGTATGGGGGTATATATAACATTGTAGCAGTGATTGTCTCCTAAATGATAACTTACAGTGGTGAAGGTATCATTAATTCATTAATCAACAAGCTCCCGCTCGAAGTACATGTACCGGGGTATCAGTACTGCGGTCCAGGAACCAAGTTACAAAAACGTCTAAAAAGAGGCGACCCTGGTGTTAACCCACTGGATGCTGCCTGTAAACAGCACGATATTGCTTACTCGCAGAACAAAGACCTAAACGAAAGACACAAAGCCGATAAAGAATTAGAGGAGGCTGCTTGGGCTAGAGTCAAGGCTAAGGACTCTAACTTTGGTGAGAAAGCGGCAGCGTGGGCTGTTACTAACGTGATGAAGATCAAGAGAAAAACTGGAATGGGTATCAAGAAAATTCCTTTGAGGAGTGGTGTAGTCATGAAGGCTCGAAAAGCTATCAAAAGATTTAAACGAAAAATTAATAAACCTGGAGGTGTTAAAGCAAGTAGTAAGATTGCATTATCTGCAGCAAAGATTGCTATACGAGAGGTTGGCGGTAAGAAAAAAATTAGAGCTCCTAGAGTTATACCGATTCCAAAACAGGGTGGAATTCTACCACTAATTCCAATTTTTGCCGGATTGAGCGCCCTCGGAACCTTGGCTGGGGGTGCTGCTGGTATTGCTAAAGCCGTGAATAGTGCTAAAGATGCGCGATCAAAACTTGCGGAAGCTGAAAGGCACAATAAAACGATGGAAGCTATTGCTCTTGGTAAACCGGGGAAAGGATTATTTTTAAAACCATATCGCAAAGGTATGGGCCTCTTTATCAAACAACACAAGTCAAAAAACTGTTCAAATCGCTACCCAACCGCGCCCTAACCGATGTTGATTTGCTAAATGGGGCTAGAAACGTTAAACATTTTAGAGGAGTGTTTATGCGTGATGCGCTACCATCAAAACCACATTATAGAGAAGCAGGTATTATTAATTTGGATTCCAAGAATGGATTAGGAACGCATTGGGTGGCTTATAAAAAGGCTGGAGATACTGTTCGTTACTTTGATAGTTTCGGAAATTTATCACCACCTCTAGAATTGATTAAATATTTTAATAATTGTCATATAAAATATAATCATGATCAATATCAGAACTTTAGTTCTTACAACTGTGGACATTTGTGCTTAGAATTTTTGTATAAATAAAGATGATATAGTAAAGATGTTTTAGTCATGTCTCAAACTTTCACTCTGCAAGGTGTAAGTAGTGTGCTCTCCGTAAGCTATTATCCACCAATTGAACTTGATCCGAGTCGTCCATATTGTTTAGGATTAATAGGATTTCATACATATAATTCAATTCCGAATATTGAAGAGGACCGGAACAATAAATTTATTTATGGGAAAAATCAAATAATCTCAATTCCAACGGGATCGTACGAAATTAATGACATTGAATCATATTTACAACGTCAGCTGTTGATAAGCGAAGCGGCACAAACTGAAGCTGATAAAGTGTTATCACTTAAACCTAATAATAATACTCTAAAGAGTGAAATTAAAAGTAAATACGATATTGATTTTTCGTCGCATAAAGGCACTATTGGAAAATTATTAGGATTTTCCGGAAATAAAATTCTAAAAGCGGGGACACTGCATACATCTGATTTACCCGTGCAAATAATTAAAGTTAACAGTATAAGAATCGAGTGCAATATTACTAGCGGTGCTTATTACGACAGTAACTTGTCCCACACCTTGTTCGAGTTTAGTCCATCTGTTGATCCAGGTTTTGCTATAAATATAGAGCCGAAAAATATTTTATATTTACCTGTAAAAACTCGAGATAGAATTGATAATATAACGTTGAGAATTGTTGATCAAGAAGGCGAGTTTGTAAATTTTAGAGGAGAACATATTTTGGTTAGACTCGAATTAAAGACATTGTGATGGGTATTGTTTTTGATAAAAAGGAGGGTGCACACCTAAAGACTATCACTTTGAGTTCATCACCCAAAGAAGTGACACGTATCAGTCTCGCTAAATTAATTTCTCTCGGTTATAAAATCAAATATAATGGATAAAATTGGGGTATTCGATAAAATTCACTACGACGAGAGTATTGCCAAATATCAATATCACACATATCAACCTAGAGCTACAAACTTTGGAAACAGCGATGAGATAAGGATAACAATACACAATCAAGATATTTATACCTGTCCAGCAGACAGCTACATTTACTTGAGCGGGGAAGTTGAATACAATTTATCTGCGGGTAAAAAATTTGAATTAGTTACAAATGCGTTCGCTTTCCTGTTTGAGGAAATTAGATATGAACTAAACGGTATTGAAGTCGATCGAACCAGGGATTTGGGAATTACTAGTACTCTAAAAGGATATGTTTCATATGATGATTCAGAAGACATGAAAGTGCTCGGTATTTCTGGATGGGCTAAGACTGGTCACATAAAAACATTTTTTCCAAACAAGAAATTTTATGCGCAAATACCTTTAAAGTGTTTAATGGGATTTGCTGAGGATTACCAAAAATTAATAATCAATGTAAAACAGGAATTGGTTTTATTGCGATCCTCCAGTGATGTGAATTGTTTCAAATGTGATGATGATGATGCGGTTGTTGCCCAAATTAAATTTAAACTTAATAAAATTGAATGGCGTGTACCACACATTCAACTGAATGATGAATTAAAATTGCAAATGTTTGAGCAAATTAAAAACGATCCAAATATATTAATTCCATTTCGAAAATGGGAATTGCATGAACTACCAACCATGAAAAAATCTAGAGATGATATATGGGCCGTAAAAACCTCAAGCAGTTTGGAGAAGCCCCGATACATAATTATCGCTTTCCAAGAAAATAAAAAGGGTGTGGGTAGTGCTGATGCTTCAATGTTTGATAACAGCAATATAAGAAACATACGAATTTACCTGAACTCAGAATCTTATCCATATGATCACTTAAATTTGGATTTTGGAAATGATGATTACTTAACTGTATACAACATGTATTGCCAATTTCAGCAGAGTTATTACAATCATACAAATAGACCGCATTTCTCATTTACGAATTTTAAAGATTATGCATTATTCGTATTTGATGTATCCAAACAAAACGAAAGCGTAAAGTCATCAACGGTGGACTTGCGCATTGAGATGGAAGCTATTGAACCATTTAAAGACAACACTCGTGCTTATTGTCTCATTCTAAGCGATTCCATTGTTGAATACACACCGTTATCTGGCATAGTTAGAAAAATAATTTAAGATGTTTAAAAAAGTGTGCTTCGATTTGGTCCCTGTCATTTTTACCTATGTGGTGGAAGAAGATGATAATGCCATAAACTGGATGCAGGTGGCAATAGACAGACTTCGATTTAATAAGAGGGTTCAAGAAATGGAAAAAACTTTGGAACCTGTTCTCTTGAAACGCATTACGTCACCTCCTCCGCCGAAAATATTATTTATTGACATCCAGGGATTCAACACACCCGACTTTACTCCGAAGGAACTTGCCGCTACATACGATGGAGAAAAATTACTTGCATATATATTCAAGCCACCAACACCGTTTTGCCGTCTAAATGAAGAACTCAAGAAACAAGTTAGGTGGTTGGAAAACAATTACCACGGAATCCCCTACAGCAGTGGTGAAAGTGATTTAAGTGAATTACCGAAACTGTTTAAAAAATTGTCAGCGGATATTGTGTACGTGAAAGGTAGCCAAAAATGTACTTACCTGGAACAGTTTTATGATGTTGTTATTAATTTAGAATATGATGATAATTGTCCTAATTTAAAAAAATCTATTTATTGTTGTCAATCACATAGGAATAACTTAAGTGTTTGTAGTATTGTTAACGTGCAAAAAATATTAAAATATGTAAAGGAAAATACTGGTTAAGGAAATAATAAATCGCTTTTTCAATTTTAACATGTGTGTTTTTTATTTAAACTTAATGTGTATAATATTTAACACTCCAGTGACAATACACATTACCCATAATATAAACAATATAAACGCTGTAGATAAAATAAAACAGGTGAAATTCATCTGTAAAAATTGTTATCATCAGTTAAATAATTAAATATATAATCATATGTTTACCGTTAAATTGAAATACATATAATAATGATAACAACTAGTAATACAATTATTCTTTCCATGTTGCTTGAATGTATGATAAACTTGTATTGAGGCAAATTATAATTTACAAATCTATTTATCCTAAGCTAACAAATATAATCCTATTATAAACTAAGCCATTGTATAATCCTATTCTAAACTAAGTCATTATATAATTCTATTGATTAAAAAAATATATCCCAATATAAACGAAAACACACAAATATATAGCGAAGCATATGAAACATGACAGATTTAAAGTAGCTACCTTTTAAAATGAATAACATCCCCAAATCTGGATTATTAGACAATATCTTTATGTCCCCAGGCTAGAGTTTGAACCCCGTCGGCGCATATGTTCCGTTTGTCATCATGAGGCGATAAGGCTAATTTATTTTGTGTGATGGAAAAAATTGTATGTTTAATAGATCTGAATAAATTTTGTTTTCTAAATGAAAGTTCATTTTTAAACAAACAATTTTTATAATCACTTAAATCTAAATCTTGCACGACAACACATTTCTTGACACCTTTAGCCTTTTTAATAAGTTGCTCGGGGGTTTCTACAGCATACATTTTAGCCCTCAACCCAACAAATTCAGTTAGCAATTTTCCCCCGAGCTCATCTTTAAAAAGCCCCAACACGGCTTTGTTTTGTAATGGGATGCCATACTTATTGTCTATGTCAAAATTACTCGTATCAAATTTATCCAAGTCCTGTTTCATGTCATCGTATAAGTCGTCCGTCGTAACACGCAATATAAGACTGTCCGTGTCCATGTAGCAAAGATTCACACCTTTGCCATACTTTGGTTTTAAATTTTCATAATAAAAATTATACATTAACAATTTTGACAAGTCCAAAACGCTAAAACCGACATAAATTGGTTTATTGTAAATTACTTTTAATCGATCAAGTTGGATTGCCACTAAATTTTCACTAAATATGGAACAACAATTGAAATTTAATTTTGCTATTAAGCTTTCCACGCCGCGGCGTTTACCAATATCCTCCCAATGATTCACTAATTTCACGTCTACACGCTTATCCACGTTTTCCATCGTCTTGCCGAAAACAGAATTGTTCATCAATTTGAAAAAATCTTTCTCGAAATCGTTAGCAGCCAATTGTCGCATGCTAGTATTCAAATCGATATACTTTTTCAGCCAATCCGATTGTTTAAAAGAAATAACTCGGTTAATTTTAGATAATTTCAAACCGTTTGATAGCGCCTGTTTCAAGTTACGGTAATGAATGATATATTTCGATTTATTATTTAAATTTGGAATTAATTTAGTGTTGTTAAATTTAGAGCCAGGCGGTACCATATTTTCAACTAGAAAAGGTAGATCATTGTGTAGATCGTGAAGGTTTTGAGGATACTCAATATCCACCTCAAGGAAGTAACCTATTGGAGAATTATCGGGGATGTTTTCAACATGAAAATTTTGAATTTGGTCCGCGCTTAACCATTCAAAGCCGCCGTATGGTAAACATTCAGACATTGCCCATCCATACAAATTATTAGCGTCCCAGTATGTCATATAAGTCGATGGTTTTGTCCTGTCATAGTCCTGCATATATTTATTATTCGCTCGGGCGTGGCGTAAAGAGCACTGACTTATACCGCCACGAATGCCCTTGCGAACAAAATGGTGCATGTCGATGTCCGTCAATAATTCCAATTTAATATCTGTCAATTTCAACATAGCATCCCACGACAAACCAGGAGCCGTGTAATAATGAGCCGGATCCAAGTTATACGCCTTTAAACAAACATCACGGAAATTTTCAAAAATATCAGCCAAAAGTAAAACGTCGGTCTTCAAATATAAGTCGGAGTATTCGCGCAAATTTCGACAATTGAAATGCTGCCAAACGTTTTGCGCATGTTCATATTCCTTAGCAGTGATGTCGGTATTTGCCAGGGAATTAAAAAAGAATTTTTGCGGCGGTAATTTTGTTTCCTCCAATTTCGACAACGAATCCATGTACTGATAAGGAAATACACCTTTTTTCGTTACCAGATCAAATTGATTATCAATAGGAAAATGTTTTCTAACATTAATCAATTGATCTGGTTTTAAATTCTTTGCTAATTTTTCAAGCGACGATGACATGAATCGAATTGAATCCAAAAATCTTAGTTTTAAATAAATATTGCGATCGGTTCCTCTCTTATCAGTATATTGATCCACTTTAATCGATTTTGAGAAAGAGATGTACTTCTCTTTATTTTGAGGAATTACATCAATTTTCTCATTGTCTAGACCAAATTCTTTAATAAACAAATGAGCGTCGTAGCCGGATAAATTGTGAAAAAATATTGGTAAGAATTTTGGAATTTTGTAGTTTAAATTACATTTGGAGTGAGCGGCTCCAACAAATTTTCCAGAAAGGTGACAATGGTCGGCTACTTTGTCACCTGCATCTAAATTTTTTTCACAAATATGACACTCGGTCGCGGAATCAAATAAATACTGCTCACCTGGACTTAATTTTGACATTGGAATAATCGGTTTTAAATAATTTTCGTAAATAAATTTCGCGTCCGCGGTTAATTTTTCCATAAAAATTTTTGGGCAGTCTAAACCCGTGTAAGTAACAAATTTATCTAAATTTTGATTAAACGAGCATTTAATATAATACGCGAAACTGTAAGGAGTGTGAACATGAGTTGAATTAGTGTACGATAAATTTGGATTCGGCTCACATGTTTCAATAGGGGTTAATAAAGATTCAAAATCTGCATAAACGGTGAATGCTACCCGCATTTTCGAATTAAAATTTGTAAATTGCGACAAATTGCCAGGTACCATGTCACCATTTTTATTTTTGATTAAATCCGTAGTGGGCATGACTGTACAAATTTTGTTACAGTCATGCTCACTGTGGGCTAAGAGTGCCACCTCGCTGGGGAAAAAGGTCAAGCAGCCATCACACAAATACATCTTGCTTTTATGTGATGACACTTGGGCTGCTACTAGTCTGGATAAGTGTTTTATCCAGACATAGTGACTTTTTTCCCCATCCTCGATGTACAGAAGATTAATGTGTGTGTCGCGTTTGGATTTTGAAAAATAAATCGGTCCTACCACATCATGACGATTATTCGCGGTGTTAAACTCTAACCCGTAAACATTTATCGACATGTTATTCAATAACTCAAATTTGGGGATGTTATTAATTTCAAAAGGAAACTCCATACCTGTCAAGTTCAACACCTCCCTATAATGGGGGTACGACGTCGCGCGTTGTGGGGCGTTTCCGTGATCCACAGGGTGAAGAGCCGCCGTCACTGCCCAGGCGAAGCAGGCCTCATCCTTATTCTGCACGTTGATGCAGGCTTTTTTCTTCTTAATCTCCTGGGGCAGCTCGATGTACGACGATCCGCGGATAGGGGTGTATTTATTAAGGTTCACTTCCAAATGTGAAACTTGTAGGAGAGCCCATCCGCTGTCTCGTTCCTGTGAACAAAAGCGACACATATTACTATTTGGAATTTTTAATAGGTCAGTTACTTACTTGAAACTCTTCACTCTTTGTTTTCACGGTGCTACACAATTGTCCATAAACCTCCCTCAATTCAGTAGCTGGTGTTATCACTTGAAACTTAGCGTTAAATGATTTCAATTCGGTTTGCGCCCCCTCATCTCCAGGCTTAGTGTACAAACCGAATAATTCAATGTTTACTTTCGCCGTAATATGTCCCTGACGTTCCACCAAACGGATGAACTTTTCCTCACTACTCTCGAGGAACGTTGGGATATCCGTATGGTCCTGAGGCGATGGAATCCGGTAACTGGCCATTCGGTTCCTGAAGGCTGATGCTATCCTCATGATACCCTTATCCTCATACGTTGCAATTATCTGGAGGTGCCTCTGAGACCTCACGTGTCCTGCAAAAAGTTGAGGCGTTGCAAATTCCTCCTGACACGCGTTGCACTTGAGGATAGGTTGGCTCATCTTAACCTTCTTCGCCGGGATCACGGTTGGAGAAGTGCTGGCTGCACGCTTGAGTAAAGGAATGGGTGGTACCGCTCTTGAACTTCCAGAAAATCCATTTAACGCTTGATTAGATGGAGCTTGAGGGTGATATTTCTTCATGTGCTTTGTTCTGTTATGACGCAGGGTGAAACTTGAACAACAAATCTCACAGGGGAACATGGTTGTTTATTTTTCGATGACTTTGAATAAACTGATTCATCTTTATCGCGGAGCTCGAATTTTATAATAAATTGCATTGGGTACATTACATATTCGATATTAATAGTCGATGACTTATTTGCGGTTGCGCTCACCTTCACACTTGGAATGTAAATTTAAATAATACGGAATTGCTAGCTGTGGTATTCAAATTCTCTTAACCTTGAAGACTTCTACACACACACAGACACAAATATTATTTACATAATTTCAATGTTTCCATTCCCGTTTCATTATTGCACAACCATGCATCATGCGGATCCCAAGAATTGCATTAGTCATCAAAAAACGAGACTCGCTCTGGCCAAAAGAAATCAACACCTGGCCAAAAGAAATAAACACTTTTGTTTTCTAAGCATACCCCTAATTTACGTACCAAATTAATTTTTATCACCATTTCATCAAACATTTTCAAATTTGCCTCCACTTAGTTGAACTTAAAGCATAGCAGCGTTGTCATTTTAGGATGAAACTAGAAGCAACTCCCGGAAATCAGATGACTCTTTGGCAGCACTGTAGAACTTTGGATGTTAGTTGGTACACCGGTAAAACTTGGGGTTTGAATTTCCCGCTACTTAATTGAACTTAAAGCTCTGCGACGTTGCCGTTTTCTAGTGAAACCGGATGCACATCCCGGAAATCAGATGCCTTTTCGGCAACACTGTAGAACTTAAAGCTCCCCTGTTGCCATTTTAATTCCCCAGATTTAAATTTCCCTCCACTAAATTCCCCCAGATTTAGACAGTTGCCGGCCATTTTGAGTTCAAAATTACCCAAATTTGAATTTCCCGCCCCCCAAAATCCCCCAGATTTGAATTTATCCCCAACCGATTCCCCCAGATTTAATTTTCCCGCCCCCAAATTCCCCCAAATTTGAATTTATCCCCACCAGAATCCCCCAGATTTGATTTTCCCGCCACTAAATTCCCCCAGATTTTACTTCCGGTTTTCCGGGATTACTTCCGGGATTACTTCCTGTCCCAGAACCCGCTAATATCATCTACTCTCGTACGTCAATTAGTCGGATTAGAGATTTTGAATTTTTGATGAAAACACGAAAAAAAGACATGACCAACTCCCTTGGAAATTTTGTTAAAAAATGCAACTTTCTTAATAATAATTGTAGACTACTGAATTTAACTTTATTTTCATCAGAAAGACGAGAGAAATTGATTGCCGTTAAAAAATTTAAGCTAACTTCAATTGCAAAAAAATTAGTCAGTCACAGTGAAAATTTTAGAAAATTTACGAAAATAATTGATTTTTCAGACTTTGATCGGCCGTAGCGGCCAAACGAAAACTCCAAATTGAACGCGGTTTGCAAATCTGAGCTCCTCGTACGTCAATTAGTCGGATTAGAGACTTTGAATTTTTGATGAAATCGTGAAAAAAGACATGACTAACCCCCTTGGAAATTTTGTCAAAAAATGCAACTTTCTTAAAAATCATCGTAGACTATTGAATTTAACTTTATTTTCATCAGAAAGACGAGAGAAATTGATTGCCGTTAAAAAATTTCAGCTAACTTCAATAGCAAAAAAATTAGTCAGTCACCATGAGGATTTCGGAAAATTTAAGAAAATAATTGATTTTTCAGACTTGGATCGGCCGTAGCGGCCAAACGAAAACTCCAAATTGAACGCGGTTTGCAAATCTGAGTTCCCCGTACGTAAATTAGTCGGATTAGAGACTTTGAATTTTTGATGAAATCGTGAAAAAAGACATGACTAACCCCCTTGGAAATTTTGTCAAAAAATGCAACTTTCTTAAAAATCATCGTAGACTATTGAATTTAACTTTATTTTCTTCAGAAAGACGAGAGAAATTGATTGCCGTTAAAAAATTTCAGCTAACTTCAATAGCAAACAAATTAGTCAGTCACAGTGAAAATTTTAGAAAATTTACGAAAATAATTGATTTTTCAGACTTTGATCGGCCGTAGCGGCCAAACGAAAACTCCAAATTGAACGCGGTTTGCAAATCTGAGCTCCTCGTACGTCAATTAGTCGGTTTAGAGATTTTGAATTTTTGATGAAAACACGAAAAAAAGACATGACTAACCCCCTTGGAAATTTTGTTAAAAAATGCAACTTTCTTAAAAATCATCGTAGACTATTGAATTTAACTTTATTTTCATCAGAAAGACGAGAGAAATTGTTTGCCGTTAAAAAATTTTAGCTAACTTCAATAGCATAAAAATTAGTCAGTCACAGTGAACATTTTAGAAAATTTACGAAAATAATTGATTTTTCAGACTTTGATCGGCCGTAGCGGCCAAACGAAAACTCCAAATTGAACGCGGTTTGCAAATCTGAGTTCCTCGTACGTCAATTAGTCGGACTAGAGACTTTGAATTTTTGATGAAAACACGAAAAGAAGACATGACTAACCCCCTTGGAAATTTTGTTAAAAAATGCAACTTTCTTAAAAATCATCGTAGACTATTGAATTTAATTTTATTTTCATCAGAAAGACGAGAGAAATTGATTGCCGTTAAAAAATTTAAGCTAACTTTAATAGCAAAAAAATTAGTCGGTCACAGTGAAAATTTTAGAAAATTTACGAAAATAATTGATTTTTCAGACTTTGATCGGCCGTAACGGCCAAACGAAAACTCCAAATTGAACGCGGTTTGCAAATCTGAGTTCCTCGTACGTCAATTAGTCGGATTAGAGACTTTCAATTTTTGATGAAATCGTGAAAAAAGACATGACTAACCCCCTTGGAAATTTTGTCAAAAAATGCAACTTTCTTAAAAATCATCTTAGATTATTGAATTTAACTTTATTTTCATCAGAAAGACGAGAGAAATTGATTGCCGTTAAAAAATTTCAGCTAACTTCAATAGCAAAAAAATTAGTCAGTCACCATGAGGAATTTGGAAAATTTAAGAAAATAATTGATTTTTCAGACTTTGATCGGCCGTAGCGGCCAAACGAAAACTCCAAATTGAACGGTTTGCAAATCTGAGCTCCTCGTACGTCAATTAGTCGGATTAGAGATTTTGAATTTTTGATGAAAACACGAAAAAAAGACATGACTAACCCCCTTGGAAATTTTGTTTAAAAATGCAACTTTCTTTAAAATCATCGTAGACTATTGAATTTAACTTTATTTTCATCAGAAAGACGAGAGAAATTGATTGCCGTTAAAAAATTTCAGCTAACTTCAATAGCAAAAAAATTAGTCAGTCACAGTGAAAATTTTAGAAAATTTACGAAAATAATTGATTTTTCAGACTTTGATCGGCCGTAGCGGCCAAACGAAAACTCCAAATTGAACGCGGTTAGCAAATCTGAGTTCCTCGTACGTCAATTAGTCGGATTAGAGATTTTGAATTTTTGATGAAAACACGAAAAAAAGACATGACTAACCCCCTTGGAAATTTTGTTAAAAAATGCAACTTTCTTAAAAATCATCGTAGACTATTGAATTTAACTTTATTTTCATCAGAAAGACGAGAGAAATTGATTGCCGTTAAAAAATTTCAGCTAACTTCAATAGCAAAAAAATTAGTCAGTCACAGTGAAAGTTTTAGAAAATTTACGAAAATAATTGATTTTTCAGACTTTGATCGGCCGTAGCGGCCAAACGAAAACTCCAAATTGAACGCGGTTTGCAAATCTGAGCTCCTCGTACGTCAATTAGTCGGATTAGAGATTTTGAATTTTTGATGAAAACACGAAAAAAAGACATGACTAACCCCCTTGGAAATTTTGTTAAAAAATGCAACTTTCTTAAAAATCATCGTAGACTATTGAATTTAACTTTATTTTCATCAGAGAGACGAGAGAAATTGATTGCCGTTAAAAAATTTCAGCTAACTTCAATAGCAAAAAAATTAGTCAGTCACCATGAGGATTTTGGAAAATTTAAGAAAATAATTGATTTTTCAGACTTGGATCGGCCGTAGCGGCCAAACGAAAACTCCAAATTGAACGCGGTTTGCAAATCTGAGTTCCTCGTACGTCAATTAGTCGGATTAGAGACTTTGAATTTTTGATGAAATCGTGAAAAAAGACATGACTAACCCCCTTGGAAATTTTGTTAAAAAATGCAACTTTCTTAAAAATCATCGTAGACTATTGAATTTAACTTTATTTTCATCAGAAAGACGAGAGAAATTGATTGCCGTTAAAAAATTTCAGCTTACTTCAATAGCAAAAAAAATAGTCAGTCACAGTGAAAATTTTAGAAAATTTACAAAAATAATTGATTTTTCAGACTTTGATCGGCCGTAGCGGCCAAACGAAAACTCCAAATTGAACGCGGTTTGCAAATCTGAGTTCCCCGTACGTAAATTAGTCGGATTAGAGACTTTGAATTTTTGATGAAATCGTGAAAAAAGACATGACTAACCCCCTTGGAAATTTTGTTAAAATATGCAACTTTCTTAAAAATCATCGTAGACTATTGAATTTAACTTTATTTTCATCAGAAAGACGAGAGAAATTGATTGCCGTTTAAAAATTTCAGCTAACTTCAATAGCAAAAAAAATAGTCGGGCACAGTGAACATTTTAGAAAATTTACGAAAGTAATTGATTTTTCAGACTTTGATCGGCCGTAGCGGCCAAACGAAAACTCCAAATTGAACGCGGTTTGCAAATCTGAGCTCCTCGTACGTCAATTAGTCGGATTAGAGATTTTGAATTTTTGATGAAATTGTGAAAAAAGACATGACTAACCCCCTTGGAAATTTTGTCAAAAAATGCAACTTTCTTAAAAATCATCGTAGACTATTGAATTTAACTTTATTTTCATCAGAAAGACGAGAGAAATTGATTGCCGTTTAAAAATTTCAGCTAACTTCAATAGCAAAAAAAATAGTCGGGCACAGTGAACATTTTAGAAAATTTACGAAAATAATTGATTTTTCAGACTTTGATCGGCCGTAGCGGCCAAACGAAAACTCAAAATTGAACGCGGTTTGCAAATCTGAGCTCCTCGTAAGTCAATTAGTCGGATTGGAGATTTTGAATTTTTGATGAAAACACGAAAAAAAGACATGACTAACCCCCTTGGAAATTTTGTTAAAAAATGCAACTTTCTTAAAAATCATCGTAGACTATTGAATTTAACTTTATTTTCATCAGAAAGACGAGAGAAATTGATTGCCGTTAAAAAAATTAAGCTAACTTTAATAGCAAAAAAATTAGTCGGTCACAGTGAAAATTTTAGAAAATTAACGAAAATAATTGATTTTTCAGACAGCAAAAAAAATAGTCAGGCACAGTGAACATTTTAGAAAATTTACGAAAATAATTGATTTTTCAGACTTTGATCGGCCGTAGCGGCCAAACGAAAACTCCAAATTGAACGCGGTTTGCAAATCTAAGCTCCTCGTACGTCAATTAGTCGGATTAGAGATTTTGAATTTTTGATGAAATTGTGAAAAAAGACATGACTAACCGCCTTGGAAATTTTGTTAAAATATGCAACTTTCTTAAAAATCATCGTAGACTATTGAATTTAACTTCATTTTCATCAGAAAGACGAGAGATATTGATTGCCGTTAAAAAATTTCAGCTAACTTCAATAGCAAAAAAAATAGTCAGGCACAGTAAACATTTTAGAGAATTTACGAAAATAATTGATTTTTCAGACTTTGATCGGCCGTAGCGGCCAAACGAAAACTCCAAATTGAACGCGGTTTGCAAATCTGAGCTCCTCGTACGTCAATTAGTCGGATTAGAGACTTTGAATTTTTGATGAAATCGTGAAAAAAGACTAACCCCCTTGGAAATTTTGTCAAAAAATGGTGATGTGGTCATCATGTTACTTTCTTCGACTTGATGCTATCATTTATATTTACGCTATTGTGTTTATTTAGAATTTAAATCATATTTTAAATGTACATCGAGCGTTGCGTAAACTCGGATGAAACTGACGTTTAAAACGTCAAAATTATAAAAGATGGAAAAATTATACTTCAAATTCAAAAACTAGGTTTACTCAAAAACCAAGGAGATTTCGGAAAAAAACTTATTCTTTAGAAGTTGTTTATTTTGGCATTCTCTGCAATTATTATTCACATAAATTTGCTGTAACTATTATCGTTTCATAATTGTAAACCAAAGATTTAAAAAAATTAATAATTTTTTTTCTCGAATAGCAATGGTTTTATAAAAAATATTTTCAAGCAAAAGTTGTGCATTCCTTTGTTGTCTTTAATGTTTGTTTAAATGTTTTTGCGATTTTTTCATACTTAAGAAAATATTGGCAAAAAACAAAAAACAGTTAATGTAAACGCCCATTTCCGGTGTACGAAATTTTACCAAAAGCTTTTCAGTTCTTCGGATTATCAAATAAGACGTATGTTGAAATCTTCATATCAATTGCTCTATTAGTTTTTGAGATACAGCGCGCACAGGCAGACACACACACACACACACACACACACACACACACACACACACACACACACACACACACACACACACACACACACACACACACAGACACAAATTTCTTTTTTCCAGAAATTGTTGAAATGGTATCTAGGGACCCCAAAACGGATATTTCCGTAAAAAAAAATTTTGAAAAAAAAATCACGATCACAATACTTTCTCGTACTTCGTAACGGAGAAAGTAAAAAAAACAAAAAATCACGTTTGTAATGAATCACATAGTAGAGATAACAATGAGAAGATTTTAAAAGTGCAATTTTTTTGGTAGCAGTTTCAATTTTTTTTAACTTGAAAAATATGCAACTGAAAATATGACATGGTGTATTCAAATATGATCATTTCGAAATTTGAAAAAAATATATACAAAAATTATATAGGATTATAAAGTCCAATCGAAGTCAATTTTGAAAGTTTGAAGTTTGTGGAAGTTATTTTAAAAAAATTTTTGACCAATTAAAAAATGAACATCGTGAACATGTGACGTAGTATGTTCAAACGCGATTATTTCAAAATTCCAGGAAAAAATATTTATAATTTTGTATAGAATGATAGAATCAAAGTGTATTTAAAAAAATGTGCAAACTCTAAATGGGACAGGGTGCGCTAAAATGCGAATGTTTTAAAATTGCGACAAGGTGTGGTTACAGATTTGTATAGAAGTATACAGACAAATCAAGAATGAAAAAAAATTAAAACGTTTGAAACGTTGTATGTCTCGAAAATTGTGATTTGTATTTTTCAAAATTGCAGAACTTCGGAACATAACGTTCGATTTTGATAATTGAAACGTCAAAATGTGGCTAATTTACCAAGGTTTAAAAACATGTCAAGAAATTGTTTTGTGTAATTAGTGAAAATGATAAATATTACATGTCTTTAGCCAAAATTGAGATGGTTTCTTAATTAAACAGCTTCTAAATGCAATTTTGTTAAATCTAGTATATTTTAAGAAAATATTTGCGAGAGAACACGTTTTTCGAATGATACGTCACGAAACTTTTTGAATATTGCACAACTTTCGAATGCATTGTTCGAAATTGATGTTGTAAATGTCAGACAAGACAATTAAGTATATTTAAAAAAATGACCTAACAATCATTCGAGTAAAATCTACGAATAGTGTCAAAATTGCATTTTTGTTCAATTCCTACGCGCCGAAAACTGCGTTTAGGATTTTTAAAATTAGGAACACGTTATTAGATTTTAATAATTTGAACGTCAAAATACAGCCAATTTAGTAGACTTAAAATATTAGTAATTTTTCTTTTTCTATTTGATCATTAGATACCGTAAAAATTGCACATTTTTCAAGTAATTGCGCAACTTCGGAACAAGTTGTTAAATTTTGATAATTCAAACGTCAAAATATAGCCATCAAAATATAGCCAATTTAGTAGACTTAAAAATTGAGTAATTTGTCTTTTGTTACATCATTAGATACCGTCAAAATTAGTCCGACACCGCGAAAATCGTGATTCTGTTTTTTTTTTAATTACGAACTTCCGAGTACTTCATTAGATTTGTATGCTTGGAACGTTAAAATTAGGCTTCAAAAACGGATCAGGGAATGTTCTTGTAAAATTAGTTAAAAAACGTCAAAATTGTAAGTCTGCCTTAAAAATTGAATTTTTGATTTTTGAAATTGCACAAGTCATAAGATTCGAATAATTATTTTGAATAAATTTAATTTCGTTTAGGTGGGTACTTCCTCAGCCGTTGTCCCTTACAAAAAGTGATTTTAAGGTACACTTTTCTAGAAAATTACTAGACCGATTTCTCTGAAATTATGCACACATATTCTTTAAAAAAAATAATTGGATTTAGAATTATGATTTGAAAAATAACCTGAAAATTTTTCATGTCGTAGTTCTGAATCCAATTAATATTTTTTTTTAAATTTCATAACCATAAATGCTTGTTTTGGAGGTAAACATATGTGTGAAATCGGTGTAGTCGTTTTCTAGAAAAATGTACCTAAAATACACGTTTTTTAATGGAAAACGGCGGAGGAAGTGACCCCCTAAAAGCTTAATACTGATGGTAAAACTATATGGTATCATACGAAGCGCAATAAACTAATCTATCCATCGGTGGTATTAAATTCGTCTTAGCTTACATCGGGGACCAACAATCTGAAAAGAACCGTTTTCCCATGTTAACTTGCTATACGCAACATAGAATCGATCACACGGTACATGTTCAAAACTGTTATTGTTGCTCCAACAACATTCGTTCTCTATTTTTGAAAATTTATTTAATGTAAAGTATCTAGCGAAGGAGTATGGTTCGGTACGGCAGGCTGTTTAACCTCAGTGGCGTGCGCCAGCATAAAAATGATCAAATCTAGTGTTATAGTTTGCTAGGTTTATAAATAATAGTTTTAAAGTTATTATTATTTATATACCTCAGACGCTCGGTATTTTTAGGAAGGCAAGAAAAAGGACTCTTAAAATATACTGGGTGCATTAAAAAAAAATTCTTTACATTTAGTAAAGGTCTTCTTACATAATTAATAAAAACCAGAATAACTCATAACAGTTAAATTTATCCAAATACAATTTATTATCAGTTTAATAGGTATTAAAAACTAAGGATAAAAATGCAAAAGTATACCTAGAAAACATAAGTTTCTGTTGGTTCTCCGTTGTGGGGCACACCGTATACATAAACATATTTTCGGATTATAGAGTCGAACAAATTATTAGTCAATATATACCCTTGTAAATACTACGTCTCCACAAAGGTACATACATAATATTTAATAAAAAATAAGTTGACTAACTGCAGCTTGCCTTGGCCGACCCACTTCCTTAGATCACGAGCCGTCACTGGTGCATGTATAACCGTATGAAATTGTTTGAGTTTAAATATAATGACGTTTTGGGATCCAATTCTTGAGGCATGTTTATTGATGATCGCCAATAATTGTGGGTCTGTTGTAAAGCGCAATAAGCATATTGCAATGTAAGCAAATGAACTTTGTACCGAGAACGCTGGTCGTACAAACATGTAACAAATGTAGGCAGTTCGGAGTCAACCACCGACAAATAAAGTTGCGTCTTCCAGGAGTGAAATTGTTTCTTTATTTAAGACCTCTAACTAACCTGAACCGTCGTCTAACCGCGACTGGTCATCAATTATATAATTAATAATTTTATAAAGACATACGACCATGAATATATTTCGCCTAACCGCTAACGAAATGAAATCGAAATTTTTTAATAAAGCTGCATATCTAATGTTGTAATCTGTGGTACAGAAGTCTTAAAAATTTCTTTTGTATTTTCTCAATAGGTTGAATATGGATTTGGGATGTAGGGGACCATATCACATTTACATATTCTAACTTTGAACGAACGTAAGAAAAGTATAATGTTTTAATTGCGTTCACATTGGTAATTTTTTCGTTGTAAAACCCCGAACATCCTTAAACTCTCTATACAAATATACTTAACATGAGGCGTGAATGAAATTTGACTATGGCAGATTATACCAAGATCTTTGATATTCGTGCAGCGTTCAAGAGATAATATTTGTTATGTAAATTAGTTTATTTGCGAGAAAAACTCAAACATTTGCATTTGGATATGTTTGGTTACAATTTTTTAGATTTACACAAACGCTCTATAGTGTATAGATCATTTTGGAGATATACAAGGCTTTTTAATAATCATATCAACAAATTAAAAGGTAGGCCACCATACTTACTAGTTTTATTTATTGTCAAAATTGTGTTAATAAAAATGTAGTACACAACTGAAGAAATAATACAAATAATTGGTATAAGAGGGGGAACAGCACTCGAGGTGTTAAAGATTTGTTTTCGGTTGCATACCCGAGCAGACAACTTCCATCCATCGGAACAATTTTTAATATTGTCCATAATTTTGACAATTCTGGCTGCGCGAGTAATTTTCACAGTAAAGGGGCGAAAAGAAATCACAATTTAATGGGAAAGATGAAACTCAACATTTTATGTTACGTAGAACAGAACCCCATATTATCTTTAAAAGTTATTACATCACAGTTTCAAATAAGTTCAGTTTCCGTTTATAAGACATTAATAGTTATTTAACCAACAAGTGTGTTAATGATAGCGATTAATGATCGAGACATTTTCATTAATTGTTGAGATCATTAATCGCCAATTAACATACGAGTTGGTTACAAGATTTTTCCGTTGATCGTAACTTAGATCAACATTAGAAATCAGATTAGAGAAAATCCAAACAAAACAAACAAATAAACTTGCTATTAAGCCCTTTGCAGCAATATCGGCAAAACATGCGAATAGCGCAGATTCCGAATGACGTCTTACCTGTTACTCCTCGCACCAGGAAATAAATTCTACGTAAGTTTTTTCGTAAAAATGTGTACTCTTTTCCGGAAGCAAATTTAATGTTGCTTTATTTGCAATGGCTAGTACTTTTGGCGATGTTAATTTAAACTCGACACTATCCATAGTAGCAGACATTCACTTCATACACGCGTTTTATAAATTTGACGTTTCACACTTTGACATTATGGTATAACAAAATCGAAGGCGGTTCACAGCTAATTTGTTTCTAGCGCAGAGAATTGATATACTTTTGCATTTACATGTAAAACAAATTATAGATCGTTTTCTCGCTATTATCAGTTACATTTCCAGTAATTATGAGTAATTGGTCACTTATGAATTAGCTATTTAATGCTTAACTATCTTTTTTTTAGGAAATATGATTGATGGGAATTCAGGTTAGGGAATCGAGGATGATAAGGAATTGGCTTAGCCAGCAAGGGCATTCAGCCACAATCGATGTAGAGTATTTAATAATTCATTTAAGTGAAATGAGGACAAAGACTAAATATATCCAAAGACCCGCACGGCCATTTTTCGTGTTAGAAAAGTAAAAAAAGTAAAAAAAGTAAAAAAAGTGACCGCCCGGACGGGACTCGAACTTGCACCAGCGGGGTCCAGAGGCCAGACCTTTACCCACTAGACCACCGCGGCCCTAGAAATCGTTCATTAATGGAAAATCGTTTATTAATGAAAAATCGTTCATTAATAGGGGTCATTAATGAATGATTTTTGATACATTTGGGTACATTAAAGTTATCCATTAACCAACGAGCAACGGAAAAATAATTTAAATACAATGCTTACAAATTTTTAAATCATCAGCAATTATCAAATGAAGACAAAGGCAAACGAACGGAATTCAGTGAAAACGAATTAAATTTAATCAACCTAACTTTATTCGTAATGCGTTAAGCTGTGTCACTGTCACCTTTGTGTACTTGGTTGCATACAATTTCAATGAAAAGTCAAGCGTTGATGTGATTATTTTACGATTGGACATAGGCGTTAATAATAGTATGTTCAGTGTATGGCGCCAAGAGGAAAAATTACAGACTTAAAAATATTCATATCGTCTGCATACAGAAGAACTTCCGATTATACATTGTCAACTTTATCATTAATGAAAATTATAAAAAAGTAGGGGGCCTAGATTTGATCCTTGCGGCCCACCGCTTGACGGTATATATTGCAGGGAACAACCACCATTGTACTGCACATAATTGCTCCTGTTCACGCCAAATCACGCGAATTATGTGTTTAGTGTTTAATTCATTTCGTATACTGTTTTAACCGTTTATGCTTATTTTTGCCTGCATTTCCTAAAATAGTTTATTTATTTGTTTATATTTCTTGAAATGGTTTATTCCTTTGTATTTGCGTGTTTAATCTTTATTTTGTGTTAAAAATCGTTTCCAAACTGGCCGGGCTACGTTTGACGACTTATTGCACTTATAAAGAGGAAGCGAGCCATTGTCCAAAAATTTGAGCTGAACAATGGACCTCGCTTCGGACGTGATCAATTGCCCTCAGCAAGAATTACGCCCTTTGCTGAGAGAAAGCGCGTAAAAGCCCTAAAACGCAGATCTGGCCAAATGTGCAGTTTTGGAATATTCCTCTTCTGTCGTTATTTATCTTGTGCCAATATATCCCTCTTTCTTTCTTCACTTTGCACTGCCCTTAAATCTCCCTCCACTCATCATATGGTTCCTTTTTGTTTTCCTGCGTGCATCTTCCTGTGTCCTAAAACATTCTTGGCCTAACTTTGTCACGAGTAAGTAATCAAACTGTTCAAAACGTAAAACTTTGTAAATCTCTTTGCCGATTTTTGATTTTTTAATTTAACTTGTATTTTTCTGTGTTCACTTTGAGTTTTTTTCAATTATTTTCCCTTTTTTGTTGTATTTTATTAGTACATATTTTCGATGCACGTTTATTTAATAAATAGTATTTTGTGTTCATGATACAACGTGTTTATTTAGTTTTAAAACCAAATCACAAACTGCGTAAACAGCTCGGATTGTTGAAATATGTGATAATTAAATCTAAAGTTGTGCCGAGAACACCTAAATTTCGATGTTTTGAAATATTTAAATTGTGATCAATGGTATCGAATGCTTTTCGAAAATTTTCACGAACTCGTGATTTGCAAATTTGTACGTTTAGCAAATTTGCCACAGTTGATTGTTTCTATATAAATCTATGCTGCTTGAATGTGATATAACTAGGTATAATTGTTGCAATTACAGCCTAGACAACTATCATCCTCCAATTAGTTTTGATGTGTCTCTAAAAGCTATAGTCCGCCTATATTTAAGACGAAATGAAAGGAGACCGATTTAATTTTAAAAAGGCCAATTTACCTTATTATAATACGACATATTAGAATGTTGTTGGGAAGACATTATTTCCACCGATGATACTACTACAGCTGTTTCGCAATTTTACTCAAAGCTGCATCATATTTTCAATAAAAGTGTTCCCTTTTTAAAATATCACGTAAAAGAAAAAATCCCATCTTGGTTTTCACAAAACACTAAAAGTCTTCATGATAAGTCAAGATTTTTAAAACTACAGAAAAGGGGGAAACTAAATTTCTACACTGGTAAAATCAGGGGGCTACTTCGTACTATAAAGCTGGAAATGAACAATGATTACACTGGGCAACAAAAAAAAAACAATATATTTCCTGTTGCTTGAGATGTTTCAACTGATTCTGAGTATTTTGGCAATGCTGATTTTAAATCTGAAATCAGTTTTATTCTGCAAGCTACGGTTATCATGCAATTTGATATTTAGATTTTTCATTATTTCTGTAGGTGTTGAATTGCTCGCCAATGAAATACGTTAGAGCGATGGAGTTGGCCTACTTTTGTAGCCAAATGTTTCACAAATAACCTCCCGTTTTTGTTTTTTTTTTGTATATTTTACCCAGGTGCCGAGGAATAGCTGTCCAATTACGGCTAATTTCGACATCTAAAATTTTCGCTTCATTTTTCTGTTTTATTTAAATTTAGTTCAGCATACTTTTGTAGCAAGAAACCTAATGAATAACCTGGTATTTTCCTTTTGTTGATATTTTGAATAGGTGTCGAGCCAGCGTATACGGGCGCATCATTAGTTGCCGCGTAAATATCTTGAAATTAATCACCTTTGTCGCCCCGAAAACACACATTTCTTCTTGAACGCGTTGAAAGGAAAATAATCATTAGACGTGTGACTTGTGTGTAAACTACGAGCTTTTGTTTACCAGAAGTTGTTGTTTTTCCGCTAACTGGGGTGCAACATGAGCATCAAGGTCCATTTCTTGAACAGTAGCCTTGATAAATTTCCAGAAAACTTTGGGACTGTAAGTGACGAACAAGGTGAACGCTTCCACCAGGACCTGATGATCATGGAAAAGCTCTATTAAGGGTGATGGGACAGTAATATAATGGCGGACTACTGCTGGACCATAAAACGAGATTGCCCTGAGCAAGTGTACAAACGCAAGAGTTACAAGCGCAAATTTTTGCCGGAATAGAGCATAGCTCATTCTGGGCTCATAATATGATTATATTTCTACGCTTATATGAGATTTATGACTTGTTATGCTTGTAATATGTATAATAAATATGCAAATTTCATCAAAGAGATTAGCAGGTGGTTTTTAATATCATCTTAATTTCCAGATTTAAACACAGGTGCGACTTTGTATGTCCTCCATCTTTTAGGAAATTCTGATGTACTTACTGATATATTAAATATATATTCAAGTGGTGAAATTAAACATGACAATCTTTTACGAGAAATGCGGAAATATTATCCATACCTGAAGTGAAATATCCTTTAAGTTCTTTAGCAGCATTAACAATATCAGTTTGTATTATTGCGTTTTAAACGTTTCGAGATGTTCTTTGAGTAATAATTTTGTAGATGTTATTGTCGGAAGTGAATTCGAGAGATTACCAGTTATTTCAGATATCTTCCATTGATGACAGTTCCATTTAGTGCCGTCGCTTATTTTTTCTTGTTTATCGTAGACTTTTATTTCAGCTTCGGTTAAGCACATACATTTATTATGATACCAACCACCACATTTTCCGTTGTGTATATTTAATACAAGAGGAAATATACTTTGGACTTATAAATTGCTTACACTGGCAGCAGATGACCATGATTAATAAATTACAAAAAAACGTTATTCCACGGGTGGTATACAAAGTAACACAGTTACTGATTGAATTGCATTGTACAGACGCGGCGCAAAAGATGTCAGTTAAATATCGCACCTCTTACTTACTTACAGTTAAAACTACCATAACAAGAGAGAAGATTTTATGCAAAATGCATATTGTTGCATATTTGTCATATTTACCCATATAATGCGTATTACGTCTTTTAATGCATATTTCAACATATAATGGTAATATTTAACATTTTGTTGCACTGCTCAATTTTAAATTTCGGGTATGAACCAACACCTAGTCATTTAACTATTATCATATTAGTTGCCAATTCCTTCTGCGATAAACAGAAATTTATGCGTCCACATTTTTTTGTCGGTTTACTTTAAAATATGGATAACGTGGCATTGAATAAAGAGGTAGAACTAGAAAGAAATAGTGTAATAGGAGATTTTCATATTTATCGGATATCTTCATTAAAAAAAATTGCAGAATTGATTAAAAGTAAATTTTCGCAACTTTGATTTTGCGACATTTGTATAACTCAACATTCGTCGTGGCATTAGCCAGGAATGTAGTTGTTTCAAGAAGTAGTTTGTTAATTGTAGTCTTATTATTAAGACTATCTACAACAAGTATGGCATTTTTCATGTTTTACTATTAATATTAATAAAAGTATGTGACTATTTTTTTAATTAAAAATGTATACCGAGTGTCTGGGATAAGGGGCGAACATAGGAATTTAACATGTAAAATTAAATATGTGTAATTATTAGCTCCCCTATTCATTTTAGAGAAAAATCGTAAGGGAATATTTTTTAGAGAATTAAAAATTGTAAATGTATCATCCACTTAATTTTTTTTCGCGAAACATAACTTCCATTATGTCATATGTAGAATGCGTATAAAAATCGGAATCATCGATTAAAATTAAGTGTCCGGTTTGACGTGGAATGAGCGATATCTATATGCACATATTTGAACATTTTATAATGCATAAAATGCTCTCTCTAATCATAACGTTTTACTTACGTTACCGATAACAGTCAAACTTCTTAGGTGTTCTCAATAATTGTAAAATTTGGAATATTTTGACTAGTGAAAAAACACTGAATTGAGACACAGAAAAATACACTGTCACTCACTCGCACGCCCATCCTTCGAAATATGTATATGCTAAGTCAAAACTCAATAATATCGGTATAAATGTCGGACATTGTTCTCTAATTATCACCAGATCCCACTCGTCAGAATATTCGCATTGATCCCGAAGGGACATGATAAATTATACATTCAGCTCGACGTCAGGTTCGTGACCCGGTAAATCTGAAACAAACGTTTTAAGCTCGCCATAATTTGCGACATACCTTTATGTATCGGTTATTGTTAATTAAACAATTGCTTCTCGGATAATACATTTATATTACGATTAGATTACTATGAATTATTTTTATCATTAAATTTAACCAGCTACCCTTTTACGGTACACTTGGATAGTACTAATAGTTATTTACTGTACCAATGGGAAAACTAACATTCAGCTCTACGTTTTATCACCTTTAATAATAAGGGACTGCTATAAAAATTAACGAAATGTCCAAACTTTTAAATCAGGATGCTCTGGAAAACCGTTTCTCGACACGTAACTCAGAAAGAAGAGTTTAAAGTTAGTAATACATGCAGTGTGAGTTATCCTTCGCTTAATGGACGCTAAATTAATTTTTATGCAGGTGGGCAATGGTATATTACATACCGAGCGGGGAAATGCTCTTTTACAGCGGAGCATCCAGTTAGCTACAGACGCGAGGCTGGAGTGAATTCTCCCGAGGTATATATATACGATTTTATTCACAATCCACTATTACTAGCACTAGATAAGTTTCAAATAAAATTATTTTTTCTACATTGGTTTAATAATCGGCCTTTCTTCGATTAATGCCGGGCACATGAATTCACCCAGCGCTCGGCGATGACGTTATAGGCAACACAACATACACAGAGGAAATGTTGTAATTGATTCTATTATTACTTGCACGAAATAAACAGCGAGAGTACAATGTATGTTTTATTGGCGACGAAAAGAGCCGCTTCAGTCGGTGTGAATTTTTAATTGGCTTTGATCTATGCCTTACACGAGAAACGAGAAACAAATATAAACATAACCTTAAATTTCGATAAACATTTAGGCAAGTACCATAAGCTTAAATTAATTACAACTTACTTGGAAATAGTTTGTTTATTACACAGAGGTGTGTAAATAATATTCTTGATTTAATATGTTTTCAAATTAACTATTAAAATCGCCGTAGAAATAAAAAAATAATAAATTAAGAAAATATTTTTCAGTGCTGCCACATTTTGTAGATAAAATTAACGTAGTAAATGTAGAGATATTTTGCTAGTTTCAGCATATTTAATAATTGTCTGTATTAAATGAATTTCAATGTACTCCACCAGAACTCCAAGAAGCTGCAGAAATAGCTATTGAAGGAGTGATTCCAGAACAAAAGCAGGGCGAGTATTGAAAGTATTCATTGAAAGTATTCAGCAAATGGTGCGTAACAATAGGTGTACAGCATACCTCTGAAACGGTAGGCCTTGTTAATTTTTCTGAATTAACTAAACAATATAAAGCCTCCACATTGTGGTCAATATATTCTATGTTGGGGGCAGTATTGAATATAAGGTATGATGTTAATATAATAATAATAATAATAATAATAATAATAATAATAATAATAATAATAATAATAATAATAATAATAATAATAATAATAATAATAATAATAATAATAATAATATTTATTGATAATTCCAAAAAAATTCAAGTACATAGAATATAACATCAAAAATGAAATCACTGAAGTGCAAGCACTTGTGCGTGATTAGTTGTGATACTCTTAAGAGAAGCGACAGAATTTCAGAATAAGTAAAAAACGGTAGACAACAAAACATAATTAATACTTAAATCACTTAATAAAACTATACATATACCGGGTGACCCAGGGATCTGTAAAAGCCCCATAACTTATTTGCTGTTTGAGATATCGACTTCTAGTTTTCTTGAACTGGTACCCACACTTATTCTACATATTTTAAAAATATGTATGTTTTTCTACAGGGTGTCCCAATATACATAACAAAATAAAGTTATGTTTTTTTAAATAGAACACCCTATATTTTATACTTTATTTTCAACCCTCTTGAGAAGCTGATAAAAATAGTATAAGGTAGTTTGGGTCTATTATGGACGATTGATTAGTTATGGGCAAATTTGTGGCAAAAACAAGGACACATTGAAAAAATTGCAGAAGCACTCTTAGCAAAGCTAGCGTCATTTTTTATACACTAAAAAAATTTCCACATCATGAAGAATGAAGGGAGGGGGTTTTGATCCGGAAACTTCGTCGATTTCGATCCCTCAAAGGAGGGTTGGTAATGTTTCCGGCCTTTTGTAACAGAGACTAAACTCACGGTCAGCTGCAATTGGGAGGTATAAAAAGGAACCCACACTAACCTGTGCCGTCTCCGTTCCACGTACCACGTAGGCCCTCGGGTTGTAAATCCTGGCGCGTGGTCCCGCGGTATAAGTTCCGGACTCCTGCGGACGGAACTCTTGGCCGTGACAATTTCGGCCCGATAGACAATTAAAAGAAAAATGTGGCTGGCGACTCGATCTATGATAGTGCCCGAACGATTTTTATCAGCGTCTCTTTCGACTGCCGAACGAACAATTAATGTCTTCACTTCTTCCAAAAATGCACACTAAAGTCGCGCATGTGTGGTCTATGGGGTATGAAAAAACGAGGTTCACATGGAGAAGGAGTGTTAAGAATAGACTCTGTTATCTCCACCGAACATAACCCCCCAACCAAAATTAATGAATTTTGAAAACGAGTGGCTTTTCGCCAAGAAAAAAAAACAAATTAAATGAAATAACTGCCATTAAACAAATTCGACAGAAAGAATCCGAATCAAACAACAACAAAAAAAAAATTGGACAATAAAGGGAATTAATTACAATCTACTTAAATTACAAAGGGAAAGTGGGAAATGGAAAGGGATATTATTTAATGCTCAGGAAACGGTATTAATTTGGTAAGAGGTCGGATTATCTCTCCGACTGCCGTCCGAACGCGAGCGACCCGAGCGATATTATCCTTGCCAGGCAACAAGGTCACGATTCTACCCCTTGGCCAATGTGCAGGGGGAAATCCCGGCGTATACCAAAAAACGAGATCACCGATCGCGAGCACGTGCGATGACTTAACCCACTTCGGCCGGCATGTCTGCGCATGCAAATATTCCCGACTCCATCTCTTCCAAAATGACTGTACGAGTTGTGTAGTCAATTGCCACCGACCAAGTCTCGAAATGTTAACATCTAATACATCTAATTCGGGTCTAGCATGAATGGGACCGCCAATCAAAAAATGTCCCGGGGTTAAATAATCAAAGTTATCATCGGGAGAATTCGAAAGCGCGCAAAGTGGTCTTGAATTCAAAATGCCCTCGATCCGAGTAAATACGGTAACAAATTCTTCATACGTCAAAGTTTGTGATCCCACAATTCGTTTGAAATGATGCTTTGCCGATTTAACACCCGACTCCCATAACCCGCCGAAATGGGGCGCGTAGGGGGGATTGAAGTTCCATTCAATATTTCGTTCAGCCAAATAATGAGCCAATTTTTCATTATTTGCTTCCAAAAAACGAGTAATTTCCGATATTTCTCTCGCGGCTCCTTTAAAATTTCGACCTTGATCTGAATAGATGTGGTTTGGTAACCCGCGACGAGCTATAAATCTGTCTAGAGCGGCTAGACAACCGTTTGTAGTAAGATCGGTTACTGCTTCCAAATGTAGTGCTTTGGTTACCATACAAACAAAGACAGCGAGGTAACACTTAACAATTTTAGCGGTGCGTAAACTGGACACCCTAATAAAAAAAGGTCCAGCAAAATCAATTCCCGTGTGCGAAAAACATCGACTGGGTTGTACACGATAGTTAGGAAGATCAGCCATTTGAGTCTGTATCGGCGTAGATTGGAAACGGTAACAAATCAAACATCGAAAAATACATTTTCTAATTAAGTCACGCGCATCTGGAATCCAAAATTGACGATGCAACAATGACTGTACCAATTGAGGCCCTCCATGGGCCGAGTAGAGATGAAAATAGTCAACAAGTAATGTTGCCAAACGACTCTCCCGAGGAATCAACAAAGGATGACGTGCGCCTTCCGGAATTTTTGCCCATTTTAATCTACCCCCCACCATGACGAAACCCTGGGGGTTGACAAATGGCGACAAATTACGATAACGCTTAGAACATAATTTGTTCTTATCAATAGAACTGATCTCAGCGCTCAAATGATGCGCCTGAGTCACTTTAACAACAAATTGCAACGCGTCATTATATTCCCGAGCCGATAAGGGACCTACTGGTAAATTGCTATTATCAACCTTGTTCGTCTTGCATTTTAATATAAATACAAATCGTTTCACATATGCGACTATTCTTTGTAATTTTAATAACGACGAAGTACGATTAATTAATTCAATAAATTCCAGACTATTGACTGAAAAAACTGACAAATTAATACAGTGCTCCTTTATTTCTGGCAATTTCGAGGGAATTTCGAATAAATTCTTAGGCCATGCATCTTCCTTCTCATATAGGAAGCTCGGTCCGTCCCACCAAAGCGAGTGTTCCAATAACTCCGACGGTAACAATCCTCGACTAGCAGCATCCGCTGGATTATCATTACCGGGAACGAATCTCCAACGTGCGTCGGGTAAACATTCATGAACCTGCATCACACGATTAGCGACAAATATTTTTAATCGATGAGGCGAGGTTTTTATCCACGCAAGGGCGGTGGATGAATCCGAAAAACAAATAGGAGTATCCAATTCTAGCGATGATAGAGAAATTTTAACTGAAGCCAAGAGCTTCGACAATAAACAAACAGCACCAAGCTCCAATCTTGGAATAGTCCAGATTTTCAAGGGTGCAACTCGAGTCTTAGCTGCAACGATACTCATTTTCACCTGTGAACCAACTTCTAGGCGCAGATAAACCACTGCACCCATTCCAACCGAACTTGCATCTGAAAACCCAATGAGCCGCGCTCTAGTTGTCACCGAAGACATTATGTAACGCGGTATAGCGATTTTCTCCAATAATGGCAATTCCTCTACGATGTGATTCCATTGCTGAAGGACATCATTAGGCAATGGGTCGTCCCAATCTATCTTCAACAACCAAAGTCGTTGTAACAAAGCTTTGAGTGCGAAAACAAATGGCGCGAGGTATCCATTTACATCATAAATCCGTGCAACCTTAGAAAGTATACCGCGCTTACTCGCCTTTTCTTTATCAACTTGAATAACATAACAAAAATGATCACTCTTGGAATTCCAATTTAATCCTAAAACCTTAATGGGAGATACGCCCATACCTGGAACCTCCTGTAGCTCCGAAGTCGAGATAGACGGTACCATCTCCTGTGAAGTAGACCATTTTCCAAGTTCAAATCCACCTAATTGTAACAACGAAATTAATTGATGACGCAACTCCATAACCTCCGACTCTGTATCTGCACCAGTTAAGATATCATCGACATAAACAGAACTTTCCAACGCTGCCGAGGCCAAGGGAAATTTATGTCCATCATCTTTTACCAACTGTTGCAGAACACGCTGTGCCAGAAATGGACTACAGGTGGCACCAAAAATCACACGAGTGTGTTCCCATTCTTGAACAGGCTCGTTTTCTGACCACCGCCAAAATATATGCTGAAACTGACGATCTGATGGATGCAATTCAATTTCTCTAAACATTTGTTTGATATCACACGTAAGAGCTATTTTCGGCAAACGAAAACGCGTGATGATTTGTCCTATTTCAGACTGTAATTTGGGCCCGCTCAACAAGGTATCATTCAAGCTGACACCGTGTGGATCTTTTTCGGCTGGATTAAAAACGACACGGATTTTCAACCCGGATGAATTTGGTTTAATCACAGCATGGTGTGTGAGTATATAGGGTACGAAATTAGTTGTAGGGGCTAAATGTCCCTGTGATACATAATCACGAATATTTTCCGAATACAATTGACGCAAAGTGTCATCAATACGAAAGCGTTCTTCTAATCTTAAGAAACGCTTGAGCGCAATATCACGATTGCAACCTAAGCGAGTTTCAGCATCCTTGAAAGGCAAGCGAGTGCTGTAACGACCATTACAATTCCGAGTGGTTGTATCACAAAAAAAGCGTTCACAGGCCGCATCTTCTGGCGATGGCGACGGAACATTATAAACTTCTTCGTGCTCCCAAAATGCGCGAAAAGTTTTATCCAACGAAATATTCGAATTAATATTGGATAACATTGTTACAACCGACAATGCATTTTTGTTGACGTCATCGAGAATAGGTATCGAACCCATTATGACCCAACCAAGTTTGGTGAGAACCGCTGACGGTAAACCTTTTAGGTGACTTGGCACTTCCGGCGACAAATCGAGGGTGGCTCCTACCCCTAAAAGTAAATCAATGGGACCGGTTTTATCGAAGTCCGGATCCGCCAATTCTAAACGAGCAAAACGATTCTTGATTTCAGGAGCTATTTCGACCGTGGGCAGTTCCGCAGTTATACGAGATATTACGACGGCCTGAAAATTAAACGACGCTTGGATATCCCTAGTCGGAGCGATGCTACAAGTAACCATTCCTTGCGACCGCCCGGGAGACGTAGAACCTACGCCTGTAAGCTCATAAGGACACTTAGTGCGTGCCAAACCTAAACGTTGCGCCAATGCTGTCGTAATAATATTCACTTGACTACCCGTATCGAAAACTAAACGACATTTATGCCACTCTCCTGTAATCCCTAACAATAACGCCTGAGCTGTACCTAGAAGAACCTGGGTATCTGTCGATGAAGCACAAGAATTTATCAAAGTGACGGATTTCAAACTAGAAGTGACGCCACTGAGCGCCGGCTGCTGTTCCGAAAAATCACTAACAGCTGGCTTTTGCTCCGAATAATTAGTAAAATGCAACAACGAATTATGTGTGTTACTTCCACAACTAACACAAGAAAATTTAGAACCACAATGCGAAACTCTGTGTTCTCCAAAACATGCGTAACAACGTTTGTGTGTCCGCACTATATTATACCTAGCCCTGGGGCTGGCTGCCAAAAACGATGGACATTTATTCAATTTATGTCGCCCTGAACAACAAATACATTGACTCAACAAGTTCGATGGATTCTCTGAATTTTGTACGCTCATGGAAATACGCATACGTTTAATATTTCTATCATCCGATTTAACAAAGCGTTTATTTTCGCATCCAGAGTCGACAGAAGCTAATTCGTCGACAGAACACTGATCACGTAAATACGAAATTAAATTATCGAACTCAGGAAAATCTGTATTTAGATATTTTCCTTCAAAGGACTTCCTAGTTCGGTGATCCAGGAGACGTAATGCTATCTCTAGTAAAACATAATCACCGAAATTAGGTATATTAAGCGAACGAAGGGCACTCATATTTGCCGACAAAATATCTATTAATTCACGCAATCCCTGATTCGATTTAAGGGCCTTTAAATTAAATATTGCCGCCAAATAATGATTTGCTATCAATCGTTTACTAGTATATCGTTCAACTAATAAATCGTACGCAATGGAGTAATTATCTGGTTGAAATGTAACCGTACTCACTAATCTAAGAGCTTCTCCTTCTAAATAACTGAGAAGATACGAAAATTTCTTTATAACCGGTAAATTTGAATTATGAATAATATCATTGTACAAAGCTATAAAGGCTGGAAAATCTTCATGTTTTCCCGAGAATTTTTTAATATTAATTTCCGGTAAATTTACGCTGTATTCCGCGGTGTGTGTTGCTACCGTACCGTTTTTTCTCAGAGCATACTCTTCCGCCGCGACCAAAATAGCGACATATAACTCGTCAAACGCCCTAACCGCACCAACCGTGTCAGTTTGCAACTGATCATATTGCACCGATAATATCGAGAGCTCATCCATGATCGCTGAGAATTTTTCTTCCGTTTCCGGTAATCGCGATACGCGCATTTGAAAAGTCTTCAGGTTTTGCGGTAATGAGGGTATTAAATCAAAACAAATTTGCAATTGTTCCCAACACCGCTCTTTGCGAGAAGTTAATAATGCGTGTTGTTTGAGCTCTTTAGCCGAGGGTTGCGCGACAATTGTGGGCTGAGTCATCTTGAATATGCACGAAAATAAGTATAATTAAATAATCGACAAGAACGTATCCAAATAGACACGCTATCTTAATAATTATTGAAATAATATTAATAACGCGGAGCAACGCGCAACAAATATGCAAAGAGAGTCTCGCAGAAAACAATAGAATTTTACGTTCCCTTCGCGCGCGCACCCACTTCTGATCCCCACTTAGGCAGATTCGCGCTCGGGCCGAAGACGTTCGGACCGCGTCGCTGCGTTTGCGTATCGCGCTTATGAAAGGAAGGGGAAGATGAACGTTGGAAGCCGTGCGGATACACGTGGCGAAAAATGGCGAATTTCTCGCAGGATAATTTTCACTCTTTTGGTTTTAAAAATTCAAAAAATGCAAAAGGGTAAAAAATGACTCTAAATAACTGGATTTCACGACTATCCGGTTCGAAGGACCATTTGAAGGGAGGGGGTTTTGATCCGGAAACTTCGTCGATTTCGATCCCTCAAAGGAGGGTTGGTAATGTTTCCGGCCTTTTGTAACAGAGACTAAACTCACGGTCAGCTGCAATTGGGAGGTATAAAAAGGAACCCACACTAACCTGTGCCGTCTCCGTTCCACGTACCACGTAGGCCCTCGGGTTGTAAATCCTGGCGCGTGGTCCCGCGGTATAAGTTCCGGACTCCTGCGGACGGAACTCTTGGCCGTGACAATTTCGGCCCGATAGACAATTAAAAGAAAAATGTGGCTGGCGACTCGATCTATGATAGTGCCCGAACGATTTTTATCAGCGTCTCTTTCGACTGCCGAACGAACAATTAATGTCTTCACTTCTTCCAAAAATGCACACTAAAGTCGCGCATGTGTGGTCTATGGGGTATGAAAAAACGAGGTTCACATGGAGAAGGAGTGTTAAGAATAGACTCTGTTATCTCCACCGAACAAAGAATAATAAAAATCGGCTTTGGTTATTTTTTGTTCCTTCTGCTATACAGGGTGTCAACATACGCAAAATATTGGATAACTATTTTTTTCCAAATGGAACACCCTATATATCTTGCCACCCGTGCATGGAATTTTTAATAAGCTTTCAAATGATGTACAATTTGTATAATGAAATATTAAGGATTCTTGAGATTTATCCATAAAAACATTTTTCTTTTGTCACCTCCTGATCATTCTTGGATTTTCAGCCAAAACTATGCATTTTCTGAAAAAATAATGAGAGACCAAAGTTGTAGAGCGGAAAATTTTCGATCGACATAGGCCTTTCGACTTTTCCAATAATGCGTGCATTGCCCGATAGAGTGCGCAAAATCGCGACCGTATATGCATTTTAGCGTTTATCTCAAATTTTTTGTTAAATAATTGCAGTATACTTTATTTTTCACGTCCTCTAGCAGGAAAACGGGTAATTACAGAATTATTCAAATGACCTACATCGATTGAAAATGTTCCGCTCTACAACTCTTAAAAGAAGCAATTTTTGCCCAAAATGCATAGTTTTCGCTAAAAATACAAAAAAACCATTGAAAAACGCAAAAATTGATACATACATTTTCAATTTGCATTTTTAGGGAAAACTATGCATTTTTGGCAAAAATTGCTTCTATTAAGAGTTGTATGGTGGAACATTTTCAATCGATGTGGGCTATTTTAATTTCTCTATAATTTCCCGTTTTTCCGCTAGAGGGTGCGGAAAATAAAGTAGTTCAATTTATTAATTAAAAATTTGAATAGAAAACGGTAAAATGCATATACGGTCACGATTTTGCGCGCTGTGGCGGGCAATGCACGTATTGTCTTAAAAGTTGAAAGACCCACATCGATCGAACATTTTTCGCTCTACAACTTTGGTCTCTTATAATTTTTCCTGAAAATGCTTAGTTTTGGCTGAAAATCCAAAAATCAGCGGAAGGTGGTAAAAGAAATATGTTTTTATTGATAAATCTCAAGAGTCCTTAATATTTCATTATACAAACTGTATATCATTGGCAAACTTATCAAAAATAGCATGTACTGGTGGCAACTTATATAGGGTGTTCCATTTGAAAAAATATAGTTATCCATTGTTTTGCGTATGTTGACACCCTGTATATCACTATGAATAAAAGAGAACCAAAGCCGATGTGTATTATTTTTTATGATGTGGGAAATTTTCTAGTGTATAAATAATGATGCTATCTTTGCTAGGAACGCTTCTGCAATGTTTTCAATGTGTACATGTTTTTGCCACAAATTTGTCCATAACTAACCAACCGTCCATAATAGACCCATACTATCTTATACTATTTTTATCAGCTCCTCAAGAGGGTTAAAAATAAAGTATAAAATATAGGGTGTTCTATTTAAAAAAACATAACTTTGTTCTTTTATGTATATTGGGACACCCTGTACAAGAACATATATATTTTTAAAATATGTAGAATAAGTGTGGGTACCAGTTCAAGAAAACTAGAAGTCGATATCTTAAATAGTAAACAAGTTATGGGGCTTTTACAGATCCCCGGGTCACCCGGTATACAGAACACACATACATACATACACACGTACATACACACATGCATACACTCCATACCATATTATATACACGCTGATATTCCCATAAACATAATATATACACTACATTGTTTCAACAATAGATGCTATAGCAACAATTAACACATTGCAATTAATAATAAACTCAATAATTTTTAAAATCAATACATTTATGGATAGTAAGTCGAGTTTCGGTATTTAAAAATTGTTTTAAATGTTTCTTAAAGGTATTAAATTGTTTAATATCTATAATTCTTCTCGGAACAAAATTGTACACTCTTGGTCCCAAGAAAGCGAATCCTTTTTAGCCAAATGTTGTGTTCAATTTTGGAATAAATAATTTATTTTCCATTTCCCTGGTGTTACATTTATTAATTTTATAAGTAAGTATTTTTTTTATGTTTATGTTGAAACAATACGCAGTGCAAAAAATATAGCTGCATTACATCGTACAATTTTGATTCTTCAAAAAGTTTATCAGTTGCGTACATATAATGTTTATTGAAAATTATTTTCATAATTCTTTTTTGAATGGTATTGAGACTTTGCAGATGAATATTAAGAAGTCCTCCCCAAGCTACTATACCGTATATTATGTGCGACTCAACCAAAGCATGGTATAATACTTTCAAGCACGGTAGACCCAATACATTTCTTCGGAATTTAAAGGTATATGCTATTGTTCTTAGTTTTTTTCGCAATGTAATCTATGGGCTGACTCCATTTCATATTCTTATCAAAGTATACACCTAAACTCTATCCATTTCCAAGTGGCAGTGGAAATAAACAAACCTGGCTGCGTGATAGCCACGTGCGTACTTCAATAGACGCTTGCGATTGGTCGTTCCGTGGTGCGTGCTCGTGCCCGGATTCAGTTTGTATTCTGGGCCCGTCGTCGATTGCCGTGCGTTTAAAAAGTGTGTTTGCAAAGTGTTTAAAAATTAAAAGTTATTAGAAACGTCTTCCATTCTTCAGTTTTGCAGTGCACTGCAGTGTTTTTATTTGGGCAATAAAATGAAATTTATTTGTGGGCGCGCTAGGGTACGGTGCGTCCGACCCTGAGCATTCTCGCCGTTCACGTGATTGTGTTTACACGCGCTGCCACTTGGAAATGGATATAGTATAGATATTTGTATTTCGTTGCCTGGGTAATATCATAACTGCCTGAGCTGTCTGTGTATTCGATTGAGCTGAATGTTGTTTTGCTGGAATCGTTGATATAGAAGGGTAAATAATGTGTTTTTGTTATATTAATTGTTAATTTCTTGTGATCAAACCATTGTTTCAAAACACTTATATCCGTTTGAAGTTTTGTCTTAAGCTCGTCCCAGGATTTTCCAGTGCAGAATAAGCCAGTGTCATCAGCGAAACTTGTTATTTTGCTTTCAATTGTTATGTTAAACATATTGTTTATATAAATTATGAATAATATGGGCCCCAGAACAGTACCACAGTTAACATTTTTATATACACTGAAAGTGTCATTAATTTTTACATACTGTTCCCTATCAGTTAGGTAACTTTTAAGTAAGTTTAAAGGGATTTGTCTAATACCCATATCCTCAAGATCCTGGATAAGTATCTCATGGTTAAGGCTCCTGGAGCGTACCTCTAAATTCATTTAAAACATTATTCACAAACGGATAAAGACTTAAAGGTGAAATTTTGAATTGACCTCTGTAAATATATTCTAAAGAGTAGCACGGATTTATTTTTTTAATAATAATGTTTATAAACAATTTTATTACTAATATTTCTGAAATTTAGAAAAAAAAATCCGTCGTACTCTGGGGTAATTTATTTAAAATTGATTATTTAAATAATATTTTTTCATATTTTCGAAACTGTATCCGAAATTTGAAAAATAAGTTATTCATTTTAATACTCTGTCGTGGTGCGCCCTCTTCGGCTTTCTTGTTTAACGGGCTGTGCATATGAGAGGAGGCGTTCCCAAGGCGGGGAACTATAGCCGCGTTATCTAAATTACACAATGGTGTTGCTAAACATATACCTCTTTCGTGACAAGAGGGATTAACGACTCATACAAAAACAGTTGTGTGGAATTATTGGGTTTCAATAAATAGATAACAAATCTTTATTGCCAAATACAATGTATTTATGATTAAAATTTCTTCTCTTTGGTTCTGACAACCGGCTATCTACCCGAGGGCTTTTCGTCGATTTCTGCGTATTTCATTGAAATATTTTAGATGAGCCTGTAATGTACTACAAAATTAAGAAATGAAATTAATAATTTGTATCTCATGCATTAATGCAAAAAATATGTTTAGATTATCGCGGTGACGGACAGATTGAGTCAATTAGATTATGAAACTTTTATGGGCCTACTGTTGCAGGTCATGTTTTCACTGAAAACCCGACAATTAACAAATGTGCTAGCAAGGTTAATTAAAAATTAAAAATTAAAAATTAAAAATTAAAAATTAAAAATTAAAAAATTAAAAATAAAAATTAAAAATTAAAAATTAAAAATTAAAAATTAAAAATTAAAAATTAAAAATTAAAAATTAAAAATTAAAAATTAAAAATTAAAAATTAAAAATTAAAAATTAAAAATTAAAAATTAAAAATTAAAAATTAAAAATTAAAAATTAAAAATTAAAGATTAAAAATTAAAAATTAAAAATTAAAAATTAAAAATTAAAAATTAAAAATTAAAAATTAAAAATTAAAAATTAAAAATTAAAAATTAAAAATTAAAAATTAAAAATTAAAAATTAAAAATTAAAAATTAAAAATTAAAAATTAAAAATTAAAAATTAAAAATTAAAAATTAAAAATTAAAAATTAAAGATTAAAAATTAAAAATTAAAAATTAAAAATTAAAAATTAAAAATTAAAAATTAAAAATTAAAAATTAAAAATTAAAAATTAAAAATTAAAAATTAAAAATTAAAAATTAAAAATTAAAAATTAAAAATTAAAAATTAAAAATTAAAAATTAAAAATTAAAAATTAAAAATTAAAAATTAAAAATTAAAAATTATAAATTAAAAATTAAAAATTAAAAATTAAAAATTAAAAATTAAAAATTAAAAATTAAAAATTATAAATTAAAAATTAAAAATTAAAAATTAAAAATTAAAAATTAAAAATTAAAAATTAAAAATTAAAAATTAAAAATTAAAAATTAAAAATTAAAAATTAAAAATTAAAAATTAAAAATTAAAAATTAAAAATTAAAAATTAAAAATTAAAAATTAAAAATTAAAAATTAAAAATTAAAAATTAAAAATTAAGCGGTTGCTGTTGTATTAAAAATTTGAAAACAAATCCTTGTTATACGACTGAATCAGTTCTCCTCGTGAAATATTTTCAACTTTCTATCACTTCCGGTTCCACCGGAAGTAGCACCTAATTTGTTATTTTAAATGGAACACCTATATATTAGTAAATTTGTGGATTCCTCTTTTAAATTTCAATATATTTTGAGGGAACGTTTGTACACTTATCTATTTTAGTTTTCAAGAAAATTAATTATTTCTGAAATTTTGTCCTCAAAAGGGCAACTTTAAATCTGTCTGCAACTTTTTTGACAGTTTACAATTATATTGCTCATAGAGGCATCCTCTAGGTGCAATCAGAGATACAAATCATATTTCTATCTTATTCTTACGAGAAGTTTCAGGCAGATTTCAAAATGCCTTTTTGAGGTTAAAATTTCACAATTAATTAATTTTCTTTAAAACTAAAAGATATAAGTGTACAAACGTTCTCACAAAATATGTTGCAATTTAAACGAGGAATCCAAAATTATAATAATATATAGGGTGTTCCATTTAAAATAACAAATTTAGTGCTAGAAAATATTTCACATGAGGAGAACTGATTTAATCTTGTGTTGAGTTTTTTTTTTCCAAATTTTTAGTACAACGACAATCCTGTAAACTTTTAACGAACGGTTTAGCGTAGATACCTTGATATACAATCTACTATTATTGTTCACTTTGAAAAGTCGACCATGATGGTATCACATGTAGACGCCAATAATGTAGAATACTTCAATTGTTTTCAAATTTATTGTTGGGAAAAGAGTACATTTTTCAAAACGTAGGCAATACGAAACACGATGTGAGGCAGCAGCAACATTACGTTTTCAGAACAAATTATGATACAATAAAATTAAATAGGAATAATCATTACTACCAAAATCAGGGACAGCTTAATAATAAGGAAGGGTGATCTTGTTATTTTATTATTCATACTCATCAAGGAAATGTTGTAGAGGTAATTAATTTAAAATGAATTTTTTTTGAGTATTTTTTTATTATAGAATGCCAGAGATATGAAGTAACAAATTGGTAAAACTTAAAAAAAAATTTCCTTAGTCTCATGTCACTAGAATGAATAGACTCTAGAAAAGCTAGATAAATCAATTGCCCTCAGAATATTTTCTTCTAAAGTAATTTTGAACGTTACAAAAGATTTTCTTCTGAAATACAACTTCTCTTCTGAAATACAAATTAAATATTTTCTTTTTTTATTTAAAAAACGATTAAATTTAAGAAAAATCACTTGATATGTTTCACTTATTCAATTATTAATTCAGACTACTTTCGTCTGCAAGCCATTTTCAAGGAATGTACATATCAAGTTATTTTTCTTACATGTAATCGTTTTTTAAATATTAAATCATCTTTCGTCAAGTGATCAATGAGAATAAAGTTTAAAACTAAATATGGTTATTTTTTAAGTAAAAAAGAGTAAGGTATACTGTTATTATATAAATATATTTTTCTACGTCCGTTATAAAATGTACAGTTTTTTTATTAATTTGGGTTCATAAAATATGTGATTCCTGAATCCTACAAACAGCGTGAAAAAAGTGCCATAACGGTTCATTTTTTCACTCTTTTGCGTAAATGTGCCGTAGCGGTTCATTTTTTAACGCTACTATAAAATTGTTTGCGCAAAGTGTGTCATGAACGCTTCGCAACACGCAGCGAGTTCCGCCGATAAATATCAAACATTCGTTTCCGATCAAGAAAACTTGATGATTATTTTTATTTTCTTTATTTAAAAGAAGTATTATTACTTTTAAAAATTGATTAAGGTTTTATCAAATTTATAAATTTATTTAAAGTTACGGACGTAGAAAAAATTTTGTATGAAACTCGAGAGTAAAGCAACTTTTTTTCACTTGTAGGAATTGCCGCACTCGCCTTCGGCTTGTGCGGCAATCTTTCCTACTCGTGAAAAAAAGTATTACTTTACTCACATATTGCATAAATAACTATTTTTTACTCATATGGGTTCGTTAATGGCTCGCCGAGTGCTTTAATAATTTAATTTTTTAAGGTTGGCACCGTTGAAATTCAGAGCCGTCAACCTGTGCTAAATTTTCGGCGAGATAGTTTTGAGGTTATGTGATTGTGGAAATCGCAAACTAATTTCAAATTGAAATGTCAATTATTAGTGTTACCAACCACCATACATACAATTTTTTAAATATGTATGGGCGATTTTTAAATTTAGAAATGGAATAAAAGGGGCAAAATAGAAAAAATACTGTAAAAAACCATTCATAAGGCCTGTTTTCGCTCTTATTGAACCCGTCTTTTAATATACTATTTAGTATTGTTTTTTGGAGATATTTTTCATATTTATCAATTTTATACAAAAACTGGTGATATTTCGTAAAATACTAATTACTTATAAATCGTTAATTTTGGCGTTTTCTACAATTGTTTATTAAAATTTCATGCAACTATTACAATTTTATAATTGTACCAAAACAAAATGTTATAATTTTTTGTTTATTCGGGAATTAAGGAGTTCATTTAAATATTTATCAATTTGTTCATTTTTACTTTGTGTTCAACTTTTGTTAGAATGTTTTTGTAATATTTTTCATGTTTAGAAAAATATCGGAAATAACAAAAAACTTGCTTAAAAAAATTATACGTCAATTTTGCAAAAAATAACAAGAATAGTGAATTCATCATCGAAGCCAACACTACGGAAATACTCAACAAGCGCGCTTGGAGCTGAGATTTTTCGATAATGAATTTACACAAATCTCTCGTCACTTCAGATAAGACGGTCCCTCCCTTTTACAAACATACACACGATTCTAATAGTCAGTCAAGTCAAATAAGGATAATTGTGCTGAGCGCCAATATTTCATTCAAGTGGTTGGTCCACTCTAGACGACCACATCCTTGTCTCGCTACGTTAATATCACATATGATACTCTTCCAGGGGCTTCGCGGGTTAGATGCAAGAGCAAGGGATTGGTTTGTTTACATTTCTATTTCTTCGTCGGTATCCAATGCCCTTAACGGTATCGAATGCCTTTGCAAGGTCGATAAAAAGACATAGGCAGGGATTTTTGCGATCTACAGAATCATTGATACTATTTGAAATTCTTAGTATAACTAGCATCTTGGGTAGATTTTCCTTCCTGAAACCCGTATTGATTTTCAGCTATTATTTTATATTTTATAAGGTACTTAGTCAATCTAACTTTTAGGACCTTTTCGAATATTTTCGCAAGGTTTGAGATTAAGGATATTAGACGGCAACTTATCACTTCTTCGGTGTCTTCATTTTTACATATTGGTACAATAATAGTCCTTTTAAATGGCTTTGGATAAATACCCGATTCAAATATGTTGTTAATTAAGCATGACAATGATTATGCTATTTGTGATACTAACTGTTTCAGCGTACTAGTTTTTATTTCATCGCAGCCAACAGATCGTTTATTATTTAATTGTTCTAATATTTTAATGATTTCAGACTTATCTGTAGTGTGTAGATAAAATGAATTGTTTTGGGGGTGCCTCTTTGGAATATACTCTGTTCCGGTCTTAATCTTGATAGCCAAAGCCTGTCCCATTGTCGCGTAATGATTATTAAACATTTCTACTGTTTCATTAAGATGTGAGCAGATTTGAACCTTATCATTTTTAATTTTATTTAAGTCACCAAGTTTTGTTTGTGATTTTCTATTAATTTTCTTTATAGTTTTCCATAAATTTACATAGTTATTGTTGTTTTGATAAATTTTGTTTTTATAATAATCAGCCTTAATTGTCTTAATTAATTGAGTTAATTTGTTTTTTACTTTTTTATATGTCTCTTTTAAATCGATGTTATTTGGATCTCTTTGTAATTGGATATAAATATTGTTTTGTTATTAATTGATTTTATTAATCCCTGTGTTATCCATTCACTTCTTTTTTGTTCATTATGCTTAATTTTTATTTTACAAACATTTTCTTTTATTCTTTCTGTTAGTATATTAATAAAGTTTTTGGTTGTAGATTCTACATTATCTTCATTTGTAACGGTGTTCCATGAAACATATTGCAATTGTTCTTTTAATTTCTTATAATTAATTACAGTATAATATTTTTGTATATTATCATTTTCTGGTCTACTCAATTTTATTAATACAATTTGACAAATTATAGTAAAATGGTCAGTAATAGTTAAAATTAAAAGTAAAATATAAGTTTCAGCATCCTCTTTGCTTTCTACAAATAAATGATCAATGCAACTCTTGGATTTGCCATGGATTCTTATATACTCATTTACGAAACCAATAATTTACTAAACTCGCTCATTAAGTTAAGATATTCCGTAGCATCCTTTTTCTCTGATAATATGTCTATATTGAAATCTCCTATAAGTATATTGTAGTCTACCGCGCTTCTGTATATTTGTTGAAGGTATTGTGAATATTGTTCTAAAAAATCATTAATTATTGTTGCTGGTGATCTATAAATGGATGAAATTAAAAAGCTATGGTTTTGATATTCTAGATATGTTTTAATGGTGTTAAAACATCTGTTTTGTACTACCTCATGTTTTATATTTGAACAATTCTCGGTAGTAATAGGTATATTACTACGAGGTTAAATATCAAAAAATAGTTTTTTTTAGTACCTTGTTACCTAGTAGTTTAACGAGACAATAAAATTTGTTGTCTGGTTATTAATTGAGAGCTTCAGTTGACAACAAATGTTATGTCGAGATGAATTACTAAAAGGTAAAAGGTACGAAAAAAATGTGTTTTTGATAATTCATCTAAGCTCGCGGTATATTTGGGTAGATAATTTATCGAATGAAATAATAATAAGGATCAGGAGAAGTTATGGTTTATTACAAGCTGAATAGTTTGGTTTGCTACAAGAGTAATTGTAAAAATTAAAACTTAATGACAGTGAGGTAACGTCATGAACATAATGTTTTTATAACCTTAAAAGCTACTCACCTAATTACCGTTTTTCTGTTATCGATTATGACAATGCAAAACATTGTTGTAATGTCAAGCTACCCCAATAATTATCGATTTTCTGTTATCGCATCTATTATTATGTGGTAAATTATCCTTAATATAGACGATAGTTCCACTATTTTGATTAAGGGTATCAATATTGTAAAACAACTGATATCCTGCTAAATTATATAGCTCTAGATTTTCGATTTTCCAGGTTTCAGTTAGGACTATGGCAACAAATGGATCCATGCTATTTAGGTATATTTTCAGTTCATCTAATTTTTTTGCAATACTGCGTATATTCTGGTGAAGTATTTTAAAATTGCAATTTCTATTATTAATATTAATATCTGATTTATTTCATCCACGGTTTTCAAACTAAAACTTGCAATTTTGGAGACTTTAAAATCCCTAATGTATTGATTCATGTTCTACACAAGATTTAACAATAGTTTCTTAAATATAAATATATAGTAATGCAACAGTTAATTTTGCACAAAGACTTATAAATTAGTTATCAAACAATAAATAAACTAACAATCAAGTAATTAAATTTCTCATTTAGATATTGCAATATTTAAATTAATAACAATTATAGCTTCTGTTAATGTCTTAACCCCATTTATTAACAGCTCCTCCTTTTCCTGCCACTGCAATTTTAATACGGATTTTTCTTGCGCAGTATTCTATTTGTTTTGGTTGTTAATACTAAACGCGGAAAAAACATTCTACAAAAATTCAAATCACTTCACAAGACGTCGATCTTTCAAAATAATTTCAGTTTTGTATATGCAACCATTTTCAGACGGGTTACGATTTTTTTAAATTTTTCTTTCTTTTTTATGTCGAACACAGTGCAAAAAATTAAAAATAAATATGAAACGCAGGGATAAAATCCTGCAAAAATTCAATTCGCCTCACAAGACGTCGATCTTTCAAAATAATTGTGGTATTTGAATGTGCAGCAATTTTCAGTCGAGTTATGAGTTTTTGAAATATATTTTTTTCAATAACGGACACTCGAGTGCAAAAAATTAAAAATTAATATGAAACGCAGGAATAAAATCGTACAAAAATTCAAATCATCTTAAAAGACGTCTATCTTTCAAAATAATTTTGGTTTTTGAAAGTGTAGCAATTTTCAGTCGAGTTATGAATTTTTGAAAATGTATTTTTTTCAATGACGGACACTCGAGTGGAAAAAATTAAAAATTAATAAGAAATGTGAGAGAACATCTACAAAAATTTAAAATACTATAAAATACGTCCACATTTCAAAATAATTTTGGTTTTTGAATATGTAGTAATTTTCAGTCGAGGTATGAATTTTTGAAAATTTCTTCTTTCCAATGTCGAACACTCGAGCCCAAAAAATTAAAAATTAATATGAAACACAGGGATACAATTCTACAACAATTCAGTCCATTTCACAAGACGTCGATCTTTCAAAATAATTTTGGTTTTTGAATGTGCAGTAATTTTCAGTCGAGTTATGAATTTTTGAAAATTCATAACTTCTGGTAAAATCAGAATTTTTGCAAGAAGGAAATGTTTTTAGTTAGTAAATAGTTGCAAAAGTATTTGTTAAAATTTTTAAAACAATTTAAATTATTTTACAATATTTAAATTCTGCCTAAAATTTTAACATTTTTGAAAATTCATAACTTTTGTTCTAGTTGCATCTAAATTGGTTGATTTAATGATTTTAGATGTTTGCTTTGTTATTATAGGCGTGTTATGCACGTGTTCCTCTACTGTATGTGTCGACGCTTCTTGATGGTCCTCAAATATATTGTGGATGTTTGAATTTCGGATGTTAGGTGAAGGGGGTGCACTATTCGTATCATGTACTTTCTCTTCTTGAGCTGTTGCAATCAAATCGGAGATGTTCTCGAAGTATTTTATTTCTTTGTCTATCTTATTTGTTAAGTCGTAATTTATATACAGTATATTTTTTTTATCGTGGGCCATAGGAATTTACATGCTAAAATTATACCTTGTGTTACTGTATATTTTATCATGAAATTTTGAAGGAAATTTTGGTTAGGAATAAATCAATTATTTTTCTAGGTGATGCGTTGCATTAGAATAACTTAGACATGTTTTATTCCAGTAAAAAATGAAATTATTTAATATAAATAACTGAGCAAAAATAATCAAAGTACCTTGAATTTTCGAAATGTCAGATTGATTAGTCAGACAAGTAATCAAACGAATTTATATTAGAAAATGTCTGTTTATACTCTTGAAGAACGGATGGAATTTGTAACAGCAATCATAAGAGGTTTGCCCAGCAGGAAAATAGTTGTATTTTTCTACAAGAAGTCAGGGAATTTTTATTTTAGGGAAGTAGTTGACAACTTTTCTGTAGCGTATCCCAATCATCCGGTTCCGAGCTAAAGCACATTTTAATGGACATAAAATACATTTAAATTATTCTAATTAAGCGCATTATGTAGACAAATAATCGGTTTATATAGCTAACTAAAATTTCCTTCAAAATTATATGATTAAATGTACACTAGGTACATTTTTTAGTATGTAAAATCCTATGGCCCACGATAAAAAAAAACATACTGTATATGGTGGAGCCCTTCAATTTATTAACGTTATGAAAAATTATTTTTTTTCTGCAGGTCCTTACAAATTCTATTAAAATAGGTCGTTTTCCAACTTTTTTCCCTACACGATACACATTTGAAAAATCTTCGAGTTGAAGTTGAAGTTGCAGTTTTTTATTTAATAATTGCAGAGTATATTTGTACAAAGATTCGTTATCATTATCATGAATGCCGAAAATTAATAAATTGATTTTCTCGCCTGCCTCTACCGAAACCATATATTTCAGCCATAAAAAACGTGCCTAAACTAAGATTTAGCGTATCTAGGGCCGAAAAAATAATATGCATAATCCAGACAAACTTCCGTGGAATATGAGTAGGCTATGCAAAAATCTGACAGTGACAATTCAATGTTGCGCGATATAAAATTTCCTGAAACACTGTTTTTACTTAAGGCAGGCGAAAAAATATCGAGTGTAACTCATGCCGAAATGCTTTAGCAACCCTTCACTTTTAGCAACCCTCGATTTCGGTCCTTGATACACTATATACTATTGCGATGGTGTCTCTCAAGATGATTAATTTGAGTTTTGAATTCCTGATTTTCTGCTTGCAGGCCTTTAATAATAGCATTTAGTAATTATGCCAAATTGCAAGCAAACTTGAAAAATGACAGTGACACGTGCTAGCCAGGAAAAATAGGGAGTAAGTCGCTTTTCAACTGTCTTGAAGGGTACAAATGCACAGATTGTGAGTAAACACTTTGCCATTGGCAAGAACCTTTTTTACTTTTAGCATTTTGAGGAAAAAAAGGTTTATTTTAGGTCAAAAAAGGCTCACTTTAACTATCTCTGTAGGGTCGGAAAAAATGTGAGCCTAACTCACCACCATTCGTCTATTTTTCCATTCGTCTAATAAAAAAAAAAACTACACTGACGGGAAAAAATAAAACACTTGAGATTTGTAAAAAGTTAAGTAATTTTCAAATGGCCATAACTAGGCTTCTATCCAACCGATTTTGACGAACTTTTGAGAAATCAAAATCAACATGTGTCCTCTTTGAAAGGGTTTAATGGCCCAATTAAAGAGAGGGCTATACGCCCCTCCAAACGAAAAAATAAAAAACCTCAAGAGTGCCATGATTTTTTAATTTAAAAAATTTAAGTTTGCATACATGTTAGGAAATGACATACAAAACGTCAGATCGTCCTAAAAGTCACAATTATTTCGTGACCACAATGGTTTACAGCAACCAACAAAAAAGTTTCTAGTTGAAAGTTATTTCCGAAAGTGGACGGAAATTGTGTGTATTCATTCGACACACCTTTGGCAGAGTTTCAGGAAGAATTTCCTATTATTTATGATGAATTTAAAAACATCTTATCACGATCTTTTGTATTATTTCATGAAACGGGTAGTATTCTCCGTAAACCAATAAGTGGTAGACCGGTCAAACGTACTCAGGATGCTATTAACACAGCCCAAAGAATTTTGAAAGGTGAACCTAAGTCTTCTCTGCGTCGTTTATCACAGCAAATTTATTTATCGGAGGAACATGCCGCAAGTAACATAACCTCAATATATGTTACCAACTTAAATTTAAAAAATAAAAAGTCATGGCACACTTGAGGTTTTTTTTTAATGAACATACTTTAGTATTTAATGCATTTGCCATAGGTGAGGTTTACTTTAGTTTAATTACATGCTAGTCCTTAAAATAATGGGGGTTAGGTTAAGGTTAGGTGTTGATAAGAAATTTGAAAGAAATAAAAGTTAAATATCATTTATCACTTATATTTTACACTAAATGAAAGAAATATTTACTATAATTTACATAAAATCGAAAGTTTTAAAGTAGGCGATCTCTTTTTTATTTCTGAAATTGGTTTAGAACTCGATAAACAAGCGTTAATACCTGTGCGAAATATAAAAAAAATTAAAATGCCAGGGCACAACCTTTTGTTGAAATAGCATGGAATGTCGGATAATTCGCATCGTTGAATTGACTAAATATTGACCGTCAAAGAACAAATAAATTCTTGCTTACGCAGTTAACATTTTATTTCAATTTGAAACAATCATTTAAATTAAGTAAAGAAAACATATTTTTTAGAAGCATATATTTCCGACCGCCATGGCCATCGTGTGAAAAATGGAATTAAGAGTATTAGCCTAAAAATATGAGGTTAAATAATTGCGTGTGAACTAAGAAACGGCATTCATGTTTGATTCCACAGCCACCCAGGACTACTAGTAGTAGTCGTAATCATATTCGTTAGGAAGAGGATGGTTGCGACAATAATTTTTGGGCACCCATTATGATATAATTGAATAAACAATATACAGACTTATAACAGATTCACGAATATACATATTTCGAATAATAGTAATTTACGTAACAAGCTCCGAAAGTGATATTTAACGGGATGAGTAGAAAGTTCCCAGGGCGAGCCGTAGGCGAGTCCTGGAATCCTGCGAGTCCCGTAAAATCACTTTTGGAACGAGTTAGTACAATATTTTTTCTGCAGCCGTTTTTTTTTTTAAAAAGAAACACACTCACGAATGTTATATGACAAGCGCTGTCATAAATCCGAAGTTCGTGTTTTTGTCAAGGCCGCCTACATATATACGCAAAATCGTCCAGAAAGTAACAAAAAGCGTCCCGAAAGTATAGAAATCGTTCCGAAAGTGAAACAAAATCGTCCCGAAAATAACTACTTTCGGTACGATTCATGTAAATTGGTACTTTCGATTTAATAAATCATACCGAAAGTTTTATTTTCGGGACGGCTGCAGAAAAATTATATTTCACATTCATGTTATTCATTTGTGAATCATATTTGAATGCAATTGAAAGTTTGCATGTAAAATCAGATTAATTTGATATACAGCCCAAAAGGGAAATTTCCATATGATTTCTATTAACTTTCCATTTAATCTTTTACTGCACCTTTTTATAGAACGTACTTTTTATATTGACCACATTCAATTCAGCGGGTCATTCATTAATCGTCCAAATGAAATTTCTAAATCACAGAGGGCACCATACATTCTGGATTTATCTCTACATAATAAATCGTGCTACTTCACAAAGGATTACAGAAAAGCTCCCTTGTTAAGGGATGGATTATTTGAAATTTAATTTTAACGTATTGGAAATATTCAGCTTCAAGATTCAAAAGCCGAGGCTTAATAAAATTCCATTGTATTTAATTCGGCAGCGGTATTAATTAAAATAGTATTAACAAAATCATGCCCATTTTTACATTTAAATTTAATAAACACGAAATATAGCACAAAAGCATGAATATTCAAACTGTTCGTAAATATGCAAAATTACGTATAATTTTTTATGCATACATGCTGTATTATAGTATACAGGATACAGGGTGCAGAATTGGCTCACGCATCATGGGCATTTGCATGTTAAATTCTTAATGTACAAATATTGGCTCCCCAAATTATTTTAGAGAAAAAGTGTAAATATGTTTATATAAAATCGGGTGTAATAAGCGAATTATTGCGTTCATTTGAGGGAAGTAATGTTGTTTATTACCCACTAGTGAGAGAATAACTCTGACTGACGGAATGATGAAATCCTTCGTAATATTTTTCAAACAATTCAAATTGACACCACTTATTATTAAATGGATTATTATTATTATATTATTATTATGTCAAAACATTTTATAAACATTATTTCAGTTACAGATAATTTTGGATAAAATGTTATATTATATTCATGTGGAATTACTCATTAGTCCCTTGGAAAAATTACTTTATTAACTTTTTCTTGTGGGACTAATTACGTACATTCCACATTCGTATAATAAATGACTATTCTTGTAGAAAAAAAAATACTGTATGCAACAGAATCATTACTTATTTTTTTTTCTATGTCGGAAATGCGAGCAAGAAGAGGAGACACTAAGACACATCTTGTGTGAATGCGAGTCACTCAAACAACTTAGGTGGTCCGTTTTCGGAGAGGAGTGGCCAGATTGGTCACAACTGCGCAACACTCCACACGGCCAACTACTTGACTTCACAAGAAGTTTAGGTTGGCTTGAGGAGTAGGGCTCAGGAGGCGGCACAAAGGACCAACGAATGGTCTAAGTGCTGCGACCATTTGGTCGGCCTCCACAAACCATCAATCAATCAATCAATATTTTTTTTTTCAACTTTCTATACAAAAGAGAAATCGAGTAATTTAAAACTACCAGTTTAACAAAAATAGGTGATGCCCTGGAATTGTTGAACGTTCCGAAATTTGTGGATAATTCTGTTAACAGTGGTGTGGTGTGGAATTGATCGATTCGGATATTCTACACCATCACTTACTGTGCACGTGCACTATTACTAGAATAGTACCAGGGTAGCGTTGTAAAGTGCGCGAGTTTTGGGTTGTTTACTACCGATTTAGTTTTAAAAAACGAGTGCTTTTCACGCTTGCGACGTGCGACTTACAGATATGATTCAAGACTGTTACATTACAAGATAAGAGTACATTGTATATCGCTGAGAAATGATGAGTCCGGCGAAGTGCAGGTGTTGCCCTCGGATGTCTGCCTTAACTCCTCCGTGGCGAAGTTCGAGCATGTAGGTGTATCAGGAATGCGAGATTATATGATGATGTTTTCCATATTCTGAGTTTCCAGGTTTCCGGTCGGTCTGCGACGTAGTTTCTTGCGAAGTCTGTAGATTAGGTAGCCGATTATTGCTGTTACCATTATGTAGAGGATTATTGTCCAAACACTGAGTTTATGGGTTAACTCTGGTTCACTCAAAATTTTATTTAGTTCACATTTTTGTAGATCTAGTCCATGTTGAATTTGATTGATTTCGTCCAAGTTAATTGTTTCCAATTTGAATGGTTTCATGTTTAGTTGTTTATTTAATTTTTGCTGATGTTCGAAATTTTGTTTAGGAAGTTCAACAGCTTTAAAATGTGATTTCGCATTTTTATTTGATTTAATTTTTGTTTCCTCCACACTAATTTCACAGGATATATTAAGTTCTAGTAGGTATGAAACTAGACCAGTCTGCAACTGGTTGTGAGCGACCGCGTTTTCCCAGTCGCAGCTCAGTTGCGGTTGCATTGTTTTGTGTAGAAAATAATTTATTTTCTATAATCCTCTAACTTTTTTTCTAAGACAGGCAAAGTTTTTAGTTTTTCGAATGTCAAAATGTGTGACCAAAAGTTTAATATAATTTTTGTTGGAGAAGTTGAAAGACATGAATGTCTTTATAATTATAAACTTCCTCAGTATTCAAGGAAAGATTTAACTGAAAAAGCCTGGCAGGAGATTGCTGACAAAATGAAGATATCAGGTATAATAGTTTTGAATTTATTAGCCCCTGAGAAATAGTTCCAAAATTTTTTGTTGGAATCTGTTTCATTGTTTAAAATACAATAAAAATAAGATATAGACAATTGGTTTGTATAATAATCAAATCATTAGTGATACCTAATGAAATATATTTTATATATTACATTATTATTAAAATTACATGTAAAATTTTAAAATTTTATAAAGTAGTAAAACAATTTATAATAATGTAGTACTAATCCGACCCATAATTACAAAGTACGTTGTGCGTAATTCCATTGCCAAGGTAAAGATGCACGAGGATAAAGAAAGTAGTTTGCCAAATAATTTCTCAAAGAATCCGCCGATGAACTTTCACGTATTACAGGTTGGCTTGGCATGATGGTTGGTGTTCCTCTAATATCAGTACTCCCCCCTAACTCTGTGGGTGTGTACTCTATTCCCTCATTTTTACGTACATAGTTGTGCAGCACACATGCAGCTTTTACAATGTCATTCACTGTTTCTTTACTTCGACATCGTATGGGCCCATTCAACACCGCGAACTTTTCTGCAGCCATTCCAAACACACATTCAATAGTTTTTCTTCCGCGGCTCTGCCTGTAATTGTATATACGCTTCACATCGTTGAGGGTTGCTTTTCTGTAGGGTACCATTAAATTTTTCATTTGGGGGAACGCTTCATCTGCCACAAAGTAATAAGGAAATGGACGTTTATGTTCATCGTAAGGCAATGGGGAAGGCGAAGGAATGTTTAAAGCATTACTATTCATCCAGTATTTCATTGCACTGGCCGAGAAAATACCTGCATCAGCGTTTCGCCCAGCATAACCTGGTTCAATGATGGTAAAACAACCATCAGCATCGCAGCAACCCAGTAAGACAGTTGAATGGAAGTGCTTATAGTTGAAGTTTTCTGAACCAGTATTTGGAAACTTTTCTATTCGGATATGTTTTCCATCCACCGCTCCAATACAATATAAGGTTTCAAATCGATCAGCAATACTTTTCCATTGACCTTCAGTAGGTACAGGCATATAAATTTCATTCAATACATCCCAAATAGCTTTAGTAGTGTGTTTAACTATTTGTCCAACCGTAGTCTCTCCTCTTTCAAAGTATAAAGCAAGTGACACAAAAGTATCTCCTGTTGCCAAGTACCTATAAAGAAGAAAATAATGAAGCTAAAAAATATATAAAAATAAAATGTTGAAACAATAATTTAACAAATCCCTTAAATGTAATAAATAGTAATTAGTAATAATAAATAATTTATGTTTATTTCAGTCGCAGAATGCAGAGAGAAGTGGCGTAATCTTCGTACAGTATTTATGCGTAAAATGAAACCTCCACCAAGCGGATCAGGGGCAAATAAAAAGCCATACTATTTGACAGAAGCCATGCAATTTTGTTTACCATTCATAAAAACGGTGGGTCCTCCCTCAGGTGGAAATTTGCCGGCAGTACCACAAGAAGAAAATGTAAATGAAACAATAGATGATGATAATGTGATCGAATTTCCGGAGAATCTGAAAGATACAACAGATGTATCCACACAAGAATCATCACCACCACCACCATCGTCACAACGTGAAACACCCATACCGCGAATAAACACAGGACCGATTCAGTCCTCGGCTGCTCCAGCGAAAAAGATTGTGCGGAGGAACAAAGCTGCATCAGATGCAGATCAGTGTGTGGCTGCATATTTTAAAGCCAAAAAAGCAAAAATGGAAGCTCAGAAGTCCTCACGTGACACGACTGACAAACAATAGGCTCTAAAAATGTTCCTGCTCAGCTTGATGCCTGAATTACAAGAATTCAGTGATTCTGAAATTAAAACATTCAAACGTAAAGTTTTCAATGTTATTGATGAGATAGCAAACGCAACACCACCTGAATATCCCCCAATACCTTCCCCACACTCAGCTCATTTTTCGAATGTTTCTACAATACCACCTGAATATTCCCCAATACCTTCCCCACACTCAGCTCATTTTTCGAATGTTTCTACAATACCACCTGAATATTCCCCAATACCTTCCCCACACTCAGCTCATTTTTCGAATTCCTCTACAAAATCACTACCGACACAAGTATCATCGCCTCCACCACAATTATCACTACAAACAAATGAAACAAACTCTACCAAGGTCGTTAATGCGAATGAATTTTATCGCGAATTCTCACAGGCTTATAAATCTCAACAATTTATGTAACTATTAAATTTTTTGTTTTATAACGAATATTGCATTTTTTTTACTTTCTATTTAATTTGACCAACAATAAAAAAAATCTTACCTCAAAGTTATTAATAGTCTTTCATCTGCATCCACACATTCCCTCATGTTTGTGTCCAGCTTCATGATGTAAGGAGTAACCAATCTCAACAATTCCATATAACAATCTTTTGACATTCTATAGAATGCTATAAACTTGCTATCTGTTATGTTTAGTTGTCGTGCTGCTACAAACAGCCTTAAATGAGCATTTCTATATATATATATATATATATATATATATATATATATATATATATATATATATATATATATATAAGGATGACACCAATAATCCCTTATTGATCTTCTTGTTCTTCGATACTGATAATAGTCAATAATATCTTCTTCATCTGAACTACTACTTGACATCATAGTTGATACGAATTATGTTCAGTATGTTCCAATGCAAAGTACTCTATCTTGGTGGATCCGATGTGACTGGTTTCAGACGCTCAAATGCTCGTGTGTGGGTAGGTGTCCGTTTTAGTTGCATACTAGTTGTGTTGTGTGAATAGTTGCAAACCAGTTTGCAATTAGAGTCACAAATCAGTCGACCGTGTGCGGACGGCCTTAATATTACCCACACATCTTTTTAAAAAGATTATTTTCCTTCACGTTGTTATGTTCCGATTTCAATTTACCGAGCCGTACTTGAAACATTAACTATATTTTGTTTACCTAAGACAGTAGTGCCCAACCTTTTTTTGTCCGTGGGCCGGATTCATCATGACATACAATTTCGCGGGCCGGATTCTTTATAATTGCACACTTAGCGGCAAAATTCAACATTTTCAATGAATTCGCGAATATGTTTGTGCTGATTCATTTTTTTTAATATTCATAAATTTTATGAAAATGTTGCGTTTTTAAAATGTTTAGAATTATTAGGATTATTAGAATTAGGACTCATAAATGATTAAAATTTCAAAAAAACAAAATCTAATTTATTAATGAGAAGTCTGATGTTGTTTTTCAGAAACTATTTTTTTAATATTTGGGTCAAATTGGGTGACGTTCATCCTTAATATGGAATGAAGGTGATCATCTGAAAGTCGAGCGCTAGACGCTGGTTTGGCTCGTTTTAAAGTTGAAAATGTTTGCTCACAAATGTACGTGCTTGCAAACGCCGTTGTCATTTTCATTCCGAGGTTCCTCAAATTCGGATAAGAATCTAACACTGCATAAAAATCTGGTAAGGACTTCTCGCGAAAAAGATCCTGTAATGGTGTTTGGCATTGCAATTCTATTAGTTCTAATTGTAAATCACCTGGGGCCGTAGAAACATCCACTGTAAAAGGATTTTTAAACAAGCGTATTTCATTTTTAATCCGGTGAAAATCTGCAAATCTATCTTCAAAACTTTTGCTGAGTAATTGCAGCATCTTGGTAATTTTTTCATTTGGAAAATGATCATCTTTCCTTTCTTTGCGTAAAGCAGTGCAAATCGGAAAGTGCGTCAACTGTCCTTTTTCCGTTTGCTGTATGAACAGCTTTAATTTTGTTTGAAACGCACATAAATCAGCATATACATGGGAAATAACTTTGTCTTTGCATTGCAATTTGAGATTAAGTTCATTTACATACGCAGTTAAATCACAGAGTATAGCTAAATCCCACAGCCACACAGGGTTACTTAGTTCGTGGAGCTGAGTTGATTTTTCAATAAAGAATATATCAATTTCATGTCTCAAATAAAAAAATCGCTGTAGTACCCTACCGCGGCTCAGCCAGCGGATTTCACTATGATAAACCACATCACCATATTCGGCTTCAATTTGTAAAAGAAAATCTTTGAATATTCTGTGATTCGTAGAATATGATCTTATTAAATTTACGGATTTGGTAACTACCTTCACAACATGATCTAAATTTAAAATTTTTCCACAAAGATTTTGTTGGTGAATGATACAATGTATATCCAACGGCGGTGATCCATTTGATTCTAGCACTTTTTTCTTTACTCTGGCTACTAGTCCATTGTGCCGACCAACCATAGATGGAGCGCCATCTGTAGTTATGGCCGTTAATTTATTCCAGTCAAGGTTAAGGTCATCAAAAATTTCGGATACTTCCCTAAATAAATCTTCACCCGTAGTAGTTGTTTTAATACTTTTCATTGCAGCAAGTTCCTCCGTAACTTCAAAACTATTATTTATTCCACGGATGAATACAAGCAATTGCGCAATATCAGTCACATCCGTAGATTCATCTGTAGCAAAGGAAAACATTTTGAACTGACTTGCTTTTGATTTTAATTGTACCATAAGATCACTTCATAAATCTTCTATTCTTCGTGTGATTGTCATACGTGATAAACTTACAGATTCAAATGCAGTTTTTTTTTCCGGGCACACTTCTTCCACTACCGCCATTATGCACCTTTTAACAAATTCCCCATCTGAAAATGGATGAACTTCCTTGCCTATTATGTGACCTACTCGATAGCTAGCTCGCACAATCGACTCATTAATATTTTTCGCATTGTTAACCCTTTGGCCTACTTTCCTTAAGTCCGAATGCGTGCACTTTTAATAGCGCTCCAGTCGCGACGCACGTGGACCGATTCAACCCATGCAGACGCGACGGAATAACAGCAAAAACAAGTCTCACTGAGGCACCCCCAATTGTATGGGCACAAATTCATGCCTTTTCATGGCACAACTGAAAACGTAAAATATGGATTTCAAAAAATTCTGTTTCGCAAGAAAATACATTCATTGTGCAGCACTAACGCAAGCGCTGCGCCACGAGTTGAGCTCGTGCTCGATGTGATTGGCCCAAGCGGCGCGCCACGAGATATGCTCGTGGTCGGTGTGTTTGGCCCGAACATTTAAACACGAGGAGTACTCGTGGTTGTAGGTCAAAGGGTTAAAAAGTTTGGTTAATCCGCCAATTTCACATTGTAAATTGGTAATTTTATGTTCGCGACACACACCGATGTATTTGTTATATGTCTGCTTATGTTTGGAATCGTAATGTCGTTTGATGTTATGTTCTTTAAATACAGATAAACTTTCCTTGTAAATAAGGCACAAGCATTTTTCCCCTTGCGCCACAAAAAAGTACATGTTTCTCCATTTCTCTTGAAAAACGCGGCACTCACTATCCACTGTACGTTTTTTCGTCGCTATTATTTGGGGTAAAAATAAATAATATAATAGTGAGGAACGTTTAAATAGGCAACCACATAATCAACAGCTTCGCGCCGCGGGTGCATATATTTGCACGTAGACATAACAGGTATCTGCAATTAATTCACCGTCAAATTCAGTTGTCATTTCAATTCGGCTTCTTATTTACTTACCTACACGCTGTCCATACTCCAAATATTATATATAAATCAGTTTGCAAATATGAGTGAAAACGAAGATCTAAACGAGAGAAAACGTAATAATGCGTCGTTAGCGGCGAACAGGTTCACTAGTATTCAATATGTAGCATGTGAGCATCTCGAATGAAATAATTACCACAACTAACTCCTGACTCCATGATTACACTAACTTCACTCTATCGGCCACTCGCGGCAGCACTAGTCGACATCAGATTGACACACAAGTGCCGTACCATATTTTGTTTTATACAAATACAAATTATTCAATCCAAATACATATAACAATATCAGAAATATTGTAGTTAATAAAATCCACAGAAAATACTTTAATAAATTTAAAAAATACACGGTAAATAGTCCATAATTTACGAATATCCGACTAGGAGCTCGCGGGCCGGATTGAGCTCCTTCGCGGGCCGGATCCGGCCCGCGGGCCGTAGGTTGGGCACCGCTGACCTTAGATATGAAATGTACAATTTGATGATATTTTATCTTTACTTTTGGAATGCTTATCAATAGAACGCCCATTTTTTTTTAAATCGTCATAACCTGTCTTATGCCATACCGACTCAGTGCTATTTGAAAACATTATGCAAGGTCAACAAAATAATGTATTTTTCGCATCTTATTAAATAATATAAACGGTGTTAAATCGTTTTTTATTCAGGTGACGTCCAATCAAATGATAGCGGTTTCATTGCCCAACAGGTTTCAGCCAATGACATGACGACGATTTTACTTACTCACCAGTTTAGTTGTTACTATGGTTACGATTTGTTTTTTTTGTTAGCAAACTGCTGCAATTTCCAAATAGAAAAATTATTCTTTATAATTTAATATAAACACAAAATTCTTTAGGTCATTAATTAATATGATGCGAAAAAGTATAGTATTAAACTCGTGAGCAAGTTGAGCAAGTTGGCCATTGCCACTCTGATGAATTGCAAACTTCACCCTCGTGGCAATGGCCAACTTTCTCACTCGTTTAATAATATACTATTCTAATTATTATGCCTGTTAGCCAACTAAATTTATCAAACCATGCCGGCGCGCACCCAGGGGGGTAGCTATCGGGTTTGACCCCCCCCCCCCCCCAACATCTTAATATACCTAATGTTAACCACCAAACCTGGCCATAGCAACATAGTGCTTTTTGGTTTTGGTATTTTATTCAATTGTTATGCAATTGTCGCTTGTCCAAAATTGATTCTATTTTTTACAACTTTACACTCTGATCACATCAAAATTTCCAAAAATCTAGAATTGGTGCAAATACGGTTTTTTTAAGAAATCAATTTGGAATGAATTTTAAAAAGTTTCAAGTTTATAGCAATTGTATTTATATTTATTTTGAGTCTCTAAAATTGGTTCTATTTTTTACAGCTTTACACACCGAGCATATCAAAATTTTGAAAATGCAGTAACGTTATTAATGTGGCATTTTAAGAAATCAATTTCGAATGAATTTTGAGTGATCTTGGAAAGTTTCAAGTCGATAGCAATTGCTTTTATATTTATTTTGAATCTCCAAAATTGGTTAAATTGTTTTTTTCAATTTTACACAACAATAAAATTTCAAAAAATCTAGAAATGGTGCGAATACAGTTTTTTCTAAGAAACCAATTTGGAATTAATTTTGAGTAATTTTGGAAAGTTTCAAGTCTATAGTAATTATTATCATCGTTATTTTGAGTCTCTAAAATCGGTTCAAATTTTTACAATTTTACACACTAAGCAAAATTTCAAAAAATCTAGAAATGGCGCAAATAGAGTTTTTTAAGAACTCAATTTGGAATTAATTTTGTATAAATTTGGAAAGTTTCAAGTCTATAGCAATTGTTTTTATATTAATAATTTTGGGTCTCCTAGATTGGTTCATTTTTTTTTTAATTTTACAATTCCACCATATCAAAATTTCCAAATATCTAGAAATGGTGCGAATACAGTTTTTCTAAATGAATTTAAAATGAATTTTGAGTAATTTTGGAAAGTTTCAAGTCGATAGAAATTGTTTTTAAATTTATTTTGGGTCTTCTAAATTGATTCAATTTTTTTTTTCAATTTTACACTCCGATAGCATAAAATTTTTTAAAAATCTAGAAATGGTGCGAATATAGTTTTTTTTTAAGAAATCAATTTGGAATGAATTTTAAGTAATTTTCGAAAGTTTTAAGTCGATAGCAATTGTTTTCATCTTAATTTTGAGTCTTCAAAATTGGTTCAAATTTTTACAATTTTACACACTGAGCATATCAAAATTTCAAAAAAATCTAGAAATGGCGCGAATATAGTTTAATTTTAAGAAATCAATTTGGAATAAATTTTGAGTCATTTTCGTAAGTTTCGAGTCGATAGCATTTGTTTTTATATTTATTTTGAGTCTCCAAAGTTGATACTATTTTCTATAACTGTACACTCTGATCACATAAGAATTTCAAAAAATCTACAAATGGTGCGAATACAGTTTTTTTTTAGGTCTACAAAATTGGTTCTTTTTTTTTTTAATTTTACACTGACCGCATGAAAAATTCCAAAAATCTGGAAATGGTGCGAATATAGTTTTTTAAAGAAATTAATTTGGAATGAATCTCGAGTAATTTTTCGAAGTTCAAAGTCGATAGCAATTGTTTTTATATTTATTTTGGGTCACCAAAATTGGTTCTATTTTTTACAACTTTACACACCAAGCACATTCAAATTTTCAAAAATCCATTAATGTTATGAATGTGGCATTTTAAGATAACAATTTTGAATAAATTTTGAGTGATTTTGGAAAGTTTCAAGTCGATGGAAATTTTTTTTATATTTAATTTGCGTCTCTAAAATTGGTTCTATTTTTTTTCCAATTTTACACTCCGACCACATCAAAATTTCCAAACATCTAGAAATAGTGCGAAGACAGTTTTTTTAAGAAATCAATTTGGAATAAATTTTGGAAAGTTTCAAGTCTATAGCAATTGTATTTATGTTTATTTTGAGTCTCTAAAATTGGTTCAAATTTTTACCATTTTACACACTGAGCATATTAAAATTTCCAAAAATCTAAATGGTGGAAATATAGTTTTTTTAAGAAATCAATTTGAAATGAATTTTGAGGTAATTTGGAAAGTTTGAAGTTGATAGCAATTTTTTTAATATTTATTTTGAGTCTCCAAAATTGGTTCTATTTTTTACAGCTTTACACACCGAGCATATCAAAATTTTGAAAATGCAGTAACGTTATTAATGTGGCATTTTAAGAAATCAATTTCGAATGAATTTTGAGTGATCTTGGAAAGTTTCAAGTCGATAGCAATTGCTTTTATATTTATTTTGAATCTCCAAAATTGGTTAAATTGTTTTTTTCAATTTTACACAACAATAAAATTTCAAAAAATCTAGAAATGGTGCGAATACAGTTTTTTTAAGAAACCAATTTGGAATTAATTTTGAGTAATTTTGGAAAGTTTCAAGCCTATCGTAATTATTTTCATCGTTATTTTGAGTCTCAGAAATTGGTTCAAATTTTTACAATTTTACACACTGAGCATATCACAATTTCCAAAAAATCTAAAAATGGCGCAAATAGAGTTTTTTTAAGAAATCAATTTGGAATTAATTTTGTTTAAATTTGGAAAGTTTCAAGTCTATAGCAATTGTTTTCATATTAATAATTTTGGGTCTCCTAAATTGGTTCAATTTTTTTTTTCAATTTTACAATTCCACCATATCAAAATTTCCAAATATCTAGAAATGGTGCGAATACAGTTTTTCTAAATGAATTTGAAATTAATTTTGAGTAATTTTGGAAAGTTTCAAGTCGATGGAAATTGTTTTTATATTTATTTTGGGTCGTCTAAATTGGTTCATTTTTTTTTTAATTTTACACTCCGACCGCATATTTCTTAAATTTATTTTAATATTAAACGAATTAAAGAAAATCAAGTGGTGTGAAGGTGCGATAAAAATAAGGATCAAATTAAGGTTAGAGCGGGCCTATAGAATCCAGCGATGTGTGTCTGTTTTCCAGGTCTTCCTTGGTTCCGGAGAATCGTCGATGTTGGACTTTCTTCTGGGTGCTCTCCTCGATAGTTGTTTTGGATCGTTTGTCGAATGAACCGATGATTCGGACCGGGTTAAGCGATGTGTGTCTTTTACCGTTTCGATAATCCTACCGACTGCGCCAGTTTTGGGTTGTTTACTACCGATTTAGTTTTTAAAAACTTCATTTTTCAAGAGCACGAGTGCTTTTCACACTTGCGACGTGCGACTTACAGATATGATTCAAGACTGTTACATTACAAGATAAGAGTACATTTTATATTTGCTGGGAAATGCCAAGTCCGGCGAAGTGCAGTTGTGTGACCTCGGATGTCTGCCTTAACTCGCGCACGTGCGCGAAACCGTGCGATTAGTGCTGCGAAAAATGTGCGCGCACCGCGCGGGAGCACATAATTTTTAATTCATTGAAATAAATACAAATTCTATTAATTTAATTCCTCAAAAATTTATATATTGACAGTTAATGATTTTTAAGCAAGTTAAAAAATAATCCATTTTTACATCTGCACAATATATCAGGTGATTATTAAAATAAGTTGGTGAAGAAATTAATTCCAAAAAGTTCTAAAATTGCTATTAATGTATCAATGAAATAAACGCTGACATATGATATACTAAATGAAATGATTGATAGTAAAAAATATAAGGAAATTGCTGCTCAAAATAAGAAATCTTTAAAAATTACAATACAAATATATATCAAATAAATTGGAAACCTTACTTGTTGCAGAAAGCATTAAATAGATTCAATAACACGAAAGGCTATATTTCGTTTCGTTTTATTGAACAAATATATATATGATGACGAACATAATATCTTTGAAGATAGAGAGGATGATTAATGTAAATATTGGTTGTTAATATGTAAATTTCATAACTATTATGTAAATATTGATTATAATTAGATGTTAAAGATGTAAATGTTTTTGTCAAATTTATGAAAATATTTTCCGCTTTCCACAAATCGATTAATTAATACTCTTAGTATTCTTTAAGTGATGTCAATTGCAAGATTTTTTGTAATTATAAACAAAATTATAGATATCGAATTAAAAAAAAATACCAACAGTTAATTCTAAAATAACTAACAATAAGTACACGTGAAATATACTTTAACACATTTTTTGTTAATATTTAAAAGACACATTGTTTATTTTCAATATAAAATAATATAATATTAGTAAAATTATTTTAATTAGGTTTTTTTTAATATACTTGGAATAAATTTATTATCTGCTTCAATTTGTTTAAATTGTTTAAATTTAAATTCAAATACCTTTCTCATTGAGGTCTTTCGGTCATTTTAATAATAGTATTTGTTAAATTGCTCAACAATTAGAAAAGTTTTGGAAGGTGGAGGAAGTACCTACCGCTGCCCTAAACACGGAAGAAGACGAGTATTTCGAGGAACACTTCCTCAAAACATACAAAAGGGACGACACGCGACGATTCATAGTTAAGCTTCCATTCAAGGAGGGTTACAACCTACAAGAGTTGGGAGAAACTAAGCATCGCGCGTTAGGTTCTTATCATCGGCTTCGGGGCCAATGGCAGAAGGGAAAGAGCGAGTACGAGCGGTATGAAGACTTCATGACAGAGTATGAGCAATTAGGACACATGAGGAAGGTACATGATTCGGGAGGCATCAAGAGGATTTACTTGCCGCATCATGCCGTGATTAAGGAGCACAGTACGTCCACGAAGCTAAGAGTAGTATTCAACGCCTCCTGCCCGACTTCCACGGGAAAGAGCTTAAATGACGCTTTGTGTGTAGGACCGAAACTACAAAATGATATCGTCAGTATTTTAACGAATTGGAGACTGTACCCCTACGTTGTAAGTGCAGACATCGAGAAGATGTTTCGCCAGATTTTAATCAGTGAAGAAGATAGAAAATATCAATCGGTTTTGTGGAATAAGGTTAATTCTTCGCAACCAGATACCTATGAGTTAAACACCGTCACGTATGGGACCACTTGCGCACCTTATTTAGCAATGCGAGCAATCAAGCAGCTGTTAATCGATGACGGGAGTGAATATGCCGTTGCTGCCGAACTTCTGAAGACTCAAATTTATGTGGATGACGCGTTCTCGTCGGAGCTTACACGATTTCTGCGCTGAGCGAGTTGAAAATACAGACAACCGCCTTGCTTGCGAAAGGTGGATTCATCCTTAAGAAATGGGCTTCAAATTGTTCAGAGACCACTCCGGAAAGGAACAAAAGTGAGTTAATCATACATTGTCCAGAACCTTCCGACCAAAAGGTGTTGGGAATTTCCTGGAGCCCGGCAGAAGATAGTTTCAAGGTGATTGAATTTTTAACACTCTAATAAAATTTTCCTTAATTTCCCGTTCTAGGGACTAAATTAATTACAAACTATTCATTCATTTTCCAATACTAATTAAAAATTGCGCTGACGAGTCATTACTCAATGGCAATATTTAACAGTATTAAAATATTCAATATGAACGAATGATATACTTGAATCAATGGATCTTTGCGTGCACGTCATAGTTAGCTGAACCTATCTCCGACAACATTTTCATATGTTTACTCCCTCTATGATAAGTAAATTAGACACAATAATATGTGTACGTATGTCGTCCATGGCGAGGACGTACGGCACTCGGTGAAACCATGCGTTGAACAAAGACAAAACCTTGGTCCGTAAGTCAATTCGTGATTCGTAATGCAGTGGCGGCGCTATAAGCAGTGTTTTCCGTTTTGTGTTCGTTTTTGCATATTTTTTCGATTTTACAACGTATACAGTACATTTTGTGTCGTAACATAAACACGTCGTGATAAACATTGCTTCGTGATTTATAAAAAACAGTTCTTTTTAGAACTATTATAACAATCAGTGAAATCGCTTGGCCTAACCTCAAAATGCCGGGCAAACGTCTAAATTCTCAGTCGCGGAATCTCGTGGTCAATCTAATGGCCTATTTTACAGCAGAAAAGGAAAACAACGGTCCTTTAATTTCACTGAATGCTGTTCATGAGGTAATTTCTTTCTTTGTTGTCTAATTACCTGCTTATTAATATTACATCGTTTCATAGAGAGTTGCTGATGCTTGAAAAATAAGTTTACGGACTATCTCCAGTATTAAAATTGCGAGTGAGAGAAATCAGTCGCTTTCAACCCCTGGAAAATCTAGACCCCGGAAGAAATCGAAAACTCAAGACTTAGACGAGGGTGCTAAAATGGCAGTTCGTAATATGTTGTACAATTTATATGCAGCAAGTAAGTAAATTATTATTGGTGGGAATATTTAGGGAATGGTATAATTATACCATTATAAATAAATTGTTACGCACTTGCGCAACACTAATGATTATTTCTGCTTTAGGCAGTATTAAGCAGATATTGTTTAATTTTAGGAAAACATGTGACGATTAATTTGTTAAAAGAAGAACTGCGTCAAGAATTGGCATTGAATTTTAGTCATGGTTCGCTACGAACGTTACTTTTCGATCTAGAATTTAAATTTGAGAAGGACGATAACCGAAGGGCGTTGATGGAGACACCCATAATAGCATCTACGAGAGCATCGTTTCTAAGATTGTACATGGACGATAAAAATTCAACATTTAGTCGTATTCCCGTGTTCATAGATGGAACATGGATTTTTTCAAAAGGAAGTCGTAGGAAGTCATGGCAGGACGCCAATGTTAAAAGTGTACGAAAACCTGGAGGATATGATGGAAAACGTTTCATTGTTCTTCATGCTGGATGCAGTGGTGGTTTCATAGAAAATGCAAGTTTAGTTTTTGCAACAAAATCGAAATTATTAGATTATCATGGAGATATGAATGCAGAATTATTCACTAAGTGGGTTGAAAGTAAGTTAATACCAAATTTAGAAGAGCCTTCGTTAATTATTATGGACAACGCATCATACCACAGCGTAGAAGTGGAAAGGCAGCCAACTTCTTCATGGAAAAAAGCGCAGATAGCTGAGTGGTTAGATAAAAATAATATTAATTATGAGAAATCAATGCTTAAAGTAGAACTGCTGAACTTAGCAAAGTTTCACAGAAAGCCAAAGAAATATAAAATAGACCAACTGTTGCGAGAACATGGACATGATGTTTTAAGATTGCCCCCTTACCACTGTCACTTCAACGCCATCGAAATGATCTGGGCACATGCAAAATCATATTACGACAAACACATAGGAGAAGACGGCCTCGGAGATGAGAAAGTGGTGCAAATGTGGAGTAAAGCATTACAAAAATGTACACCAGAAGTGTGGCATGCAAATGTTTGTCATACCGAAAAAATAATTAAGGAATGGTATGATCGAGACAAAGTAATAGAGGATATTCCTGAAATTATTATTCATGTAGACAATGACAAGAGTGGCAGTGATACTGATTTCAGTTCAAGTGATTAGTTTTTATTGGTTCAACAACATAGATATGTTTTTTTATATCGGGTATGTATAAATTGGCGGATAATCTACACAATATTCTTAAAAAAATTCTAAGCAGCTTATCTTAGTTCTAAAATGTTGTACCATTCTTCGTGAAACTTCATGAGGTCCAGATGTTTAATATGCATTATTATACTGTATTAATTTACAGAAAACTCTGCAATTTCAGTAGTATGATTAGTTTAAAAGTTATTTGTCAGTGTGTGTGTTATATTTTCATCCCAAATGTGTATTTTTAACACTTCTTTACACTCGGCAATTTTGACTCCCGCTTATGTCACGTTTGACACAACGAATTCACTCAAACTTGCTAGTACCAATTTTGTGTTAATTCTGCTTTTCTTATTATTATCAGGTTTGTATTAGTATCCGCGTTTCAGTATATTTGTGTTTCTGTGTTTGATTTGTTCAATTACAATGGATTTTTAATGAGTACGCCGACATGTACATGATGTATGGTTTCTGTAATGGAAACGCACATATGGCAAAACTACAGTATTGTGTAGGTTCTCCAAATAAAAGGCATCCTTCTGCCAATGTATTTCGAAGACTAAATCAACGGCTATGTGAAACAGGTATGTTTGTGCCTAAAAATCCAAACAATGGTCGGCCACAGCAGAGTCGCACAATCCAACTTGAAGAGCAAATCCCTTCGACAGTACCCGATTATATTAGATATGCCTAGTAACAAGACCGCTCATTTGGTCGTACAAGAAAACCTTTATCCATTTCATCTTATGAAGGTCCTGCCGCTCTATGAAAATGATAAGATATACCGAATGAATGTTATCAACACCATTTTAAATAGAATTTGTGGCGATGGTGGATTCACGACATGTATTGTCTGGAATTATGAGAGTATGTTTACCAGAGATTGTTTTTAACATTTACAACAATCGCTATTGGCAGAGTTCAAGAAGGTTTTCTGTTGTGGGGACAGGACACTCCACTACAACAATCCAGTCGCTTCACCAACGCTTTTGTGGACAGCTCGCTCATCCAGATGACTTCCAAAATAGACTTCTCTCAACACTATTTACTCATAATCTGTTTTACCTTGCATATACATCTGTAAATAAACCCCGATCTATCTATCTATTACCTTCTACTCTAATCCCACATAATTAATCATGGGATTATTGAAAAACAGGACAGCACATGAATGCGATGTTGCCTAATGGAATATTCAGAATTTTAAGAAGAATAACCGCCACTTGTAGATTATCGGCTATTTATACACCCGATTTATTGTATGTTTTTTAAATAAAATATATCAATTGTTTATTTCCCCTCTAACACGTTTGCAGACGTGATTGCTATAGCATTCACATCATCCTATTTGAAAAATTTGGTCTGTAACATCGTGGATGCTAAAGCAGTCATTGTATATAACGGTTAATAGATATTTATGCATCATTCGTGTGACATATTTAGTGATACATACAAAATGTTTCAAACCAAACTGTTGGCAATATTTGCTCCTTAGTTCATTTTATTTATTTAATTAGGTAATTAATCAATTTGCAACAACCTGTTATGTTAAAGGTATACACATGTATAAAATAGTATTTTGTATTGTTCACTTTAATTTCATTTAGAACTGTTCATAATTTTAGTTAAATTAAGTTAATTAAGTCTAAACTATCTATAATTATTTTTAGTTTTTAATTCTATTAGAGTTTTTTATTTTTTATTTGTTAATTGTAAAATTTCCCTGTAATTGGAATATTTTTTGTTCTGTTGGGAAATAAACCTATTGTTATTATTATTATTATTAAGGGAGATATGGAATGTTTTTCTCTCGAGGTTGACAGGGCAAACCGAGGGCCTCTGGTCGTGAGCAGACGCAAGATTGTCTATCTTCAACCATCATCTTGAGCGGAGAATTTGGAAATTGTACATACTTGTTGTCAGGTAAACACGAGCAGACCTCATAACTCTCTCGGGAGATATAACACATAACTCCCTCGGAGTTATGAGTTCGTTTTCATGCCTTGTATCCAGGACGATAATAGTAAATATACTAAAATAAAATGTGGAGTTGTTCCCATATAATTTAGTGTTCATATTATATAATAGCCCGCGACGCAAACCATTACCTTTAAAACAGCAATATGAGATGTATACGCGAATATGCCTTTAGTGACAGAATACGAAACACTTGGTCCTGCAAGACCGCATTTGGCCGGAAGATAAGCAACTCAAATTCTTTATGAGCCGAACATTTTAGATTCAATTACTTATAAACTAAAGGCCGCTTCACAACAACCCGAGAACGGGAACCAAAAGTTAAATGATATGATTCGCGTGTTGACATACACAACTAATAACTAATTTCCGGTAACCAGAACGAAAAGCTGGGTATATTTTCGTTCCCGGGTTATGAAGCCGCCTTAAAAGGTTTCTAAGATCACGGTGTAGCTTGCGCTTCGCGCAACAACTCCGTTGAGATCTGTCCCTCCTCGCTCGCATACCGAAATTTACTGACGTTTAAAACGTCAAAATTATGAAGGAATGTTGGGCTCATAATGAACGTGATTTGTTTACCTTCCGGCCAAATGCGGCCCGACAGAAGCAAGCGTTGCGTATTCGGTCACTACAACGGCATATTTGCGTATACATCTCATTCGTACGGTTGTTTTAATCGTTTACGTCGCGGACTCAGACTAATTTCAATTTGTTGTTCATTTGCCCGATGCGCAATTTGTTTCGACTACGCCACTGGTGGAATCCATAGCGTTGATTCTACCGGACGACTATCGGTAGTGACGTGCACGCAAAGATCCATTGATCCAAGTATATTAATTTATGAAAATAATGCATTTTAAAGAATATTCTTTCAATGAAACAGTATGCGTGAAACAAATCGCGTACTATAAACTAAATAAAGCGTACGACGAAGATAAACGATTACGCATCATTCCCTGTTGCCGAAAATAGATGTGCTATTGTAATGCGAAGGGTGACCGAAATTCGACCGCAGGTTTCGCGCAAGTTACGCACAGATTGCGGAATTGTGTGCTCTCGCACGTCCGTGTATTTTACACTACCTCATCGGTCGTAGACTTTCTTTTGAGAAAACCATACTCTGTATTAGACAGTAGTTTATGGGTTAAATGGGTTAATTAATTTTGTAGCTAAAATAACATCTTTTATCTTCTTAAGGCTAGTTTACACCAGCCATTTCACTATTATTAAATTCATTCGAGAACAGTTTAATATTATGAAATGAATTTTTGCATACGTGCCTAAAATAACATTGTCCAGGGTCTCTAGGCCTATTTATTTTTATTTAAATTAAAAGTCAATAACTTAAAATATTAATAATTTATCGCCGTCGGCAACTAGACATACACTTTTTAAGAACATTATTTAAATGTTTTTTCTTCATATTTTAAAAACTGAAGCCGTAGTTTACTTAAGAAAGTACCAGTTTGCACTTCTTTATACATGCTCCCTCTGTAGCGCATTATTTGCAACCACCGGTGCAAAGGGCTGGGTATTGGGACTAGTTGATTTACAGTGCAATAAGGTGTCCTTCGTACACGCGGCTGAGGCTGGAGCGGCATAAAGGTCTTCGCAACGGAAATTTCTCATTTCCATTTGATATTTGAATTTTTCTACTACACCATTAACAGAAGAAATACGTTTAGTATTTAGGATCGTTGACTTGGGATATTTCTGGGAACAAGTAAGAAATATACAACTGAAAAAAGGGGTAAGTACAGAAAAAGCTCTTTCTTTTATTCAATCATTTGGTATAAAATGCGTTTTTTTTTATATTGCATACAATGATTTATGTGTGGCAGTATGGAGAGTTTTATTTCCTTAAAATTATGTTAACATATTTGAATAACTTAACAGAATCTATTTAATAGAAACGAAGTATAGCCTGAATATGTGAATATTCAACCTGTTCGCAACTCTGCAAAGCAAAATTAAGTCTTGCTAAAACTATAAACAAATAACTTACTGGCTAGTGCCACGCCGGATATTGAATGATACAGAAGAAACTTACATGTTATTACTAGTACTACTAGATAAACAACATTGGTTGAAGATCGTTTATTTCTACGTACAGGAGTAACTTGAAAATTAAATTAGATTAAATTTGAAAACTTAAAACTATAATACTGAACTTATAGTACACACAGTTTAGCATAGGTGTGTATATTTTGAAAGCAAAATGTTATAATTCCACACATTGCCGACAGTCCCAAATAATTCGTGGAAAAGAAAAGGAGAGTAAAATAATAAAATGGATATTTTCTAAGGGTGTAACAAACATAAATAAGCCACTTGTGTAGTTTATGTCAGGATTTGGTTCGCACCTGTTCTGCCTTATTTACTATGGAAAGTTTGCAGGTTTGCTTTCTGAATAGGAAACCGTAACTTACCACCCTTAATTCCCTTTTATCGCTACACACAAACACACACACACCAATGGCGTTATATAGTAATTGTGCAATAAATAAAGCCACTAAAATAAAGGATGTACGTTTACCTATTTTCTACATTTATACATTTAATATTCCAACGAAAATCCGATATACATAGTGGGCCAAAAAAACGGTACAAATTTTAAATATTCATATTTTCAAAAAAATTAACGCAATGAATATAGCTTTAAAAACCAAAATATTTACACTTTGTAGATTGCAAAAATAATTAATTGTTTTTTTGAAAAGTTTTTTATCCATGATTTCACATTAATGAAGACGGTAGTTTATAATGCACCGCCGCGTTGCATTTTTAGGTATCAACATTAGGGGGACATGATTTGTTTTTGTTTTCTAACGAATCTGTCAATTTTATCAATCATTTTAGTTGTTGTGACAGAAATTGTTTGCCTGAATAAGGAAAGATTTTCATTCAATATTTGTTTCAATATGACAATTTATCTGCACGAAAGATTGTGAACAAATACCCATAAAAGGGTTGAGTGATCAATAATTAAACTCAGAACTTACGGTAACAATAATCGTAAACAATCAAGTGTAGATCACGTACAGTACGAATTTCTGAAAGAATGGAAGAAGTTCATGCAAGAACAAGTACAAGGTACAAGTTTAAATACTATTTTTTTAGAGCAAAAGTACTTCGTCTTTTCTATAAAAATTGGGCATTTCAGTGTTATATTAATTATTTAAAAATATTAAAAACTCTCGAAGATATACAAGATATAAGTACAAAACTATTTGTACCGTTTTTTTTGGCCCACGATGTAAATATGCAACTTTTATACCTTTATAACAGGAAACGCTAAACTATGGTCCAGCGATCAGATCCAGACGGGTTCTTTATCTACGATTTGATCATAAAGCAAAATCCATAAGTGTACAGATAGTTATGATATTATAATTACATGATACATTTTATACAGACATATCCAACCATAACTCCTTCTGTTATTACTTATTTCAATGATCTGTTTTCAGCATCACACACCAAAAATAAGGAAACAATCCTACAAGTACCCCCTCCAAGATTCATCCTCAGACTGATAAAATTTAAAAGACAGATATCTAGAGACTTGCAACTAACAGAAGATGCTAATTTGAAAATTTAATTTAATAAACTAAACAGAGATATAAAACAACTAGAATTGTAATTTTAAAAAGGCAAATGGCTCAATGTTTATGAAAGCATAAATGAACTTCGAAGTAAAACATATTGGTCAACAGTTAAAAAAACTATCTAGATACAAAAAGACAGAATATATCCAGCCTGTAATAGATCCTGATAGTAATCTAGACGTTTTCGACGGATTCCTAATTTCTAATATTTCCAGTCCTCTTTCCCATTTTCAACTTACAATCAATATAACAACGCCTAACTGCAAGACATCAACTCTTGGTATAACTCCTCTTCTGAAATAGTTTCCTCCCAGCCGACCAACCAATTAATTACTGAAAATTAATATCCTAAAAGGTAAAAGCAGAAAAAAACTCGGCTCCAAATTATCAATTAACAATATATCCCGCGCTATCCTCAAAAATCTTCCCATAAATATCCATTCCTTTATAATCAAGATATACATATATTTATGCAATGGCCAAATAAATCCTTCCTGCTATTTGGAAACGGGGTATAATAGTATGTATTCAATAGCAAAATACAAACCCTTCCCTTGTTAGTAGATACCGTTCTATTACCCTTCCCTCTGTTCTTGAAAAAATCTTCAAATCCATTCTAAGACAAATTATTTCATCTAGTCGCCAGGATTCTTTCTTGTGAGTCGACTCGAGGAAAAAAGTCGACTGAAATGAGTCGACACTTGACTCTTTGCAAGAATTATAAAGTCTGCCTCCAAAAAGTTTACATTTTTACAAACATTTATTACTTATTCTGAGTCATTTATTTCGCCAGAAGTCACTAAACTAGTCGACTCTTCAAATCGACTCGCCCATCTCTGGTAGTTCAAACAGCTCACCTCGAAGGTAAACAGTTCTTCATAATATTCTTAGACATCCAGAAGGCAGCCTCCGTCTGTAGAAATGCTATAAAGTTAACATCCCACACTTCATGCTCAACCGACTTGACCAATTCCAATGAAGCAAATCCTTTCAAGTTAAAATTAAAAACTTCCTCTCCTTTACATCTTACTCACAGCAAGGCATTCCGCAAGGTTCACCCTTCTCGTCCCTTTTGTATAATATATTTTGCCACGATTTGTATGGTCCTCACTACATTTTAACCCTTTCCAATAAGTACTTCAATACCTTAATTGCTATTGTGTCCCAGTCTGAAACACTTTGTGAACGGATTGATCATTTGAAAATCACCACTAATAAAGATGGCGTCTATCGACAAATATTTCCAAGTCCCAATTTCTAATTCCGTTTTATCGTCTTATGAATACCTCCCCTTATATCATAGGAATTAATAATGTCCTAATAATCCCGTCACCGTCCTGTAAATACTTTTCAATTACGATTGATGGAAAATTTTCCTTTCTGGAACAGGCCCGCAAAATAAAAAATTCTATCAAAGCCAGGGTTAAGCATTTCCAAGGTTTAGCCTACAAAAATCAGGGCATTTCTAGAAAGGAGGCAGCAAAAATTTATAAAATGATCTCTCACCTTTTATTGGATTGCGGATATGTGTTGCTAGCTTCTGCACGCCCATAATCCCTTTAAAACATTTTAGTAGCGGAACGATTCGCGTAACACATTCTCACAAAAATCTGTCACTCACAAAACCCCTTCTATTACCTACCTAATAAACCTATATGAGGTTACAGACATACTTTCAATTGATAAGCGCTATCCGTTGCTTGTAAACAAATTTGCATTATCTCTTTCCAATATTCACAATCTAAAACTTTTTTGTGGTGTTCGTAATCCCAATATCCCCCTCCCCCCGAAATATAAGGTTCTATCAGCTATTTTTTCTTTAAGTATCATCTCAGTTCAAACCTCACTATTGCATACTCAACCACAATCATAACCTCAACAAGTTTACCTTACTTCCCATCATACATCCACTTATCATCCACTTCACGCATGAATATACAAGAATAACTAAAGCTGAAAGACCGCAGGTCGCTAGCCAAATTGGCTTCCACTAATCCCAAATAATGTATTGTATTATACAGGGTGTCTCGTTTCGAGTGTGCCAAACGAAAACACTAAGTAGATAATGTTATTATGAACAGAATAAAATGCGAATAACAGAGCAATCCATCAGTTGCATTAAGTAAAATTACGGCCATATTTACTAATTTTCCAGAAGTAAGAAACAACATTTTCAATAATATGAAGGCAATAATCAATAATTAATTTAATTTTATAAGGTCATGAACAAAAGTAATTCAAAGAAAAATAAAAACATCATTACAGTAAATGTTTAAATTGCGCATTTTAGTGCACTAATACAACAATGTTTAATTTTCTTAACAGCGTTTATTATAATAACGGGGTGGTGCTCCATCATGTTGGAACCACATCCTAAGCCGTTCCGCAACTGGAAAATCTAAAAATTGCTTTAAATTTATGTAAATCTAATGAATTTTTAAAGATTTTATATCGATCAAAAAATCTTTAAGATTATTTATCTCGATAACGGCAAGAAATCGGACATATGTTCATTTGAACTTTTTTGTTCAGGCTAACATTATCTACTTTCACTTTTCGCTTGCAAACTCAAAACGAGACACCCTGTAGAATAATATGCTGTATATATTTGCCAAATAAATGTATATAGGTATCTATGTATGTATGTTAAGAAATGTTTTATTTTAATTAATTTTAAAGTCCAAAGGAGCACTGAAGAATATTTCTTAACATTTTCACCATTCTTTGACAGTTTGTGTTTGGTAAATAAACTTATAGAAAGGCACTGCGTAAATCAAATTTTAAAAAATGTGCCATTTTGGACTTCCTTGCCAACGACGGATCTCCATTCGATTTTTAAAAGATATATTTCTTAACATTTTCAAGGTTTTTTTAATCAATTTGCATTCGTTAGATATACGAGCACTTCCAGAACGGCGTTGCAATACCAAAATTTAAAATTCATAGTGTTTCTTGGTGGATGCGCAGGGAAACTCCGGGGCTGTAAATTCATGACTAACTTCTCGTGGGTCCTTTCACCGAACCTCTGACAGCGATTGGAACGCGATCGGGCAGGTAAAAGGTAAATAATGCCTTCTTGTGCAAATCTGGCAATTGTCAAGCGATTCTTTAGAAAATATTAAGTATCTTTTTATGTATGTCAAGTTGGCAATATTTCTAGCAATATCCCGACGTATCCACAATGTATAAAAATAAATAATTTTCCTTGGTATCACCTATAAACAGTACAGTAGTTTATAGCCATGATTGGTATTGTTATAAAAAAAATAAAAATGATTCATTTGGGATATGTACCTTGGGCGGTTTTTGGCCTTTTATTTATATTTTTCGATGCCGATGTGATATAAAAGATTTTTGCTGGGTAGTTTCTAGATGGAAATCCCGGATTTTCTCGACAGAAGATAATAGCCATGGTTGCTTTTGTTATAAGAAAATAAAAATTATTCATTTGGGATATGTACCTTTGGCCATTTTGGCCCTTAAATTTATGTTTTTCGATGCCGATGTGATATAAAAGTTTATTGTTGAGTAGTTTCCAGATGAAAATCCCGGATTTTCTCGGCAGAAGATAATAGCCATGGTTGCTATTGTCATAAAAAAATAATTTGGCCCTTAAATTTATGTTTTTCGATGCCGATGTGATATAAAAGTTTATTGCTGGGTAGTTTCCAGATGGAAATCCCAGATTTTCTCGACAAGAAATAATAGCCATAGTTGCTTTTGTCATAAAAAAATAAAAATTATTCATTTGGGATATGTACTTTTGGCCATTTTAGCCCTAAATTTATGTTTTTCGATGCCGATGTGATATAAAAGTTTATTGCTGGGTAGTTTCCAGATGGAAATCCCGGATTTTCTCGACAGGAGATAATAGCTATGGTTGCTTTTATTATAAAAAATAACAATTATTCATTTGGGATATGTTCTTTTGGCCGTTTTGGCCCTGAATTTATGTTTTTCGATGCCGATGTGATATAAAAGCTTATTGCTGGGTAGTTTTCAGATGGCAATCCCGGATTTTCTCGACAAGAAATAATAGCCATGGTTGCTTTTGTTATAAAAAAAATAAAAATTATTCATTTGGGATATGTACCTTTGGCCGTTTTGGCCCTAAATTTATGTTTCTCGATGCTGGTATGATGAAAATGTTTATTGCTGGGTGATTTGCAGGAGGAAATTGCAGATTTTCTTGACAGGAGATAATAGCCATAGTTGCTGTTGTCATATCCCAAATGAATAGTTTATATTTTTTCATATCAATAGCAATGTACGCATTATTGGAAAAGTCGAAATATCGATCGAAAATTTTCCGTTCTGCAACTTTGGTCTCTTATATTTTTCCAGATAATTCATAGTTTTGGCTGAAAATCCAAAAATCAGCAGAAGGTGACAAACTGTACTAGCTGGAATATACAAATTAAAAAAATCGGTTTCAGTGAATTAGCACAATCAATAGTATCATTTAAAATTTTATGTAAAAGTCCTGGGTGTAGTACTTGTAGTGTAGTACTTGTAGAACTTGATTATATTCACCCCTAACGCGTCTTATCCATTTTGAATTTCAGCTGGATTCGTTCAATTTGTTTAGAAATAGAAATTTATTCATATTTTACCTTTAGGTTTACACACGTCAGAAAAATGTATACATATATAAAGAAAATACTAAAAATAATAAATATAGACAATATAAATGAATGTATAAATAAGCTTTGTAGTGTAAATAATATTTCATAAAATTTGCCAAATGTAATAACTTAAGACTCAAATAATAATGTAATAATAAATATAACAAGGTAGTATAAAAATTGTATAAATAAAAACAAAATACATGGAACTGTAAGTTAAAATTTAAAATGTTGTATAAATAAAATATTAATATGTTTTTATGTACCGGGTGTGGCACTTAAGACGCCTCGGACCATAGCTCCTTTACGATAAAAGCTATCGAAAAAAATCTAAGAACAAAGTGGTGCATAGTTACCGTCGCTATGTTTTAAAAATATTTCTAATCATCAGTGGCGTGCCGTACTCCAGTGGCGTACCAAACTTATGTTTTTTTAAATGGAATGCCCTATTTTTTATTGCAGATTTGGAAAGTGCTCGACGAGTACTTATTTTTTTATCTAACATGTTATACCCTTCACTTTAGCGGTTTCGCTATTATAACCCCTTCTTTCAAAATTGCGCCCCATTTTTGAGATTTTTTTGTAGAGAAACTAATTGACGCCGGCGCCTAAATTTTGAATTGAGGTACAGGTTAAGACCTCGTATACCTTCACATAATTTTTTTTCGGGTAATTTATGGCAAAAAAATAATTTTTGATTGATCTTCGCATGTTGTCATTTTTTCCGAAAATTTCAAATGGCACCCCCCTAAAAAAAATACGGCGTTGTACAGCCAAAACTCTAAATTTTTCATTGGTGTAAAAAAAATTACACATTGCATAACACAATTTCGGAGAAAAAAGGAATTTCATCGCAAATGTCGGGAAACGTTTTCCGTTCCCAAGTGTGCCATGAGAAAACAAAAGATTGGTAATTGTCAAAGTAAATTATTAGACGTCAGTAGCAGCCATAAGTCATTTTTGATAAACGTTCTAAAAATGTTCCGAACTCAAGAGGAAATGGTTGACATGATATTTATTCTTGGAGAATGTAACAAGAATTGTTTCTTGGCATCACGAGTGTACGCTGCGAGATATCCGCACAGGGCACATCCAAATGAACGTGCGTTTCAAAAAGTCTTGGAGAGATTTACTACTACGGGAAGTGTGAAACAGCCAAGGAGAGTTAGAAAGAAGGCAGTTATTACCGAAAATAATGAACTGCGGTATATCACCAGAAGTTGCGGTTATGCCTCCAGCAGGAAGGTCGTCATTTCGAACATTTAGTTTAAGTTGTTAAATTTGCTTTATCTGCATTTTTCATATCATGTTGAATAAATAGGTACATACTATTATGTTGACCGTATTTGTGTATTTGTTTTGGTACTTTGACAATTACCAATCTTTTGTTTTCTCATGGCACACTTGGGAACGGAAAACGTTTCCCGACATTTGCGATGAAATTCCTTTTTTCTCCGAAATTTTGTTATGCAATGTGTAATTTTTTTTACACCAATGAAAAATTTAGAGTTTTGGCTGTACAACGCCGTAATTTTTTTAGGGGGGTGCCATTTGAAATTTTCGGAAAAAATGACAACATACGAAGATCAATCAAAAATTATTTTTTTTCCATAAATTACCCGAAAAAAAATTATGTGAAGGTATACGAGGTCTTAACCTGTACCTCAATTCAAAATTTAGGCGCCGGCGTCAATTAGTTTCTCTACAAAAAAATCTCAAAAATGGGGCGCAATTTTGAAAGAAGGGGTTGTAACAGCGAAACCGCTAAAGTGAAGGGTATAACATGTTAGATAAAAAAATAAGTACTCGTCGAGCACTTTCCAAATCTGCAATAAAAAATAGGGCATTCCATTTAAAAAAACATAAGTTTGGTACGCCACTGGAGTACGGCACGCCACTGATGATTAGAAATATTTTTAAAATATAACGACGGTAACTATGCACCACTTTGTTCTTAGATTTTTTTCGATAGCTTTTATCGTAAAGGAGCTATGGTCCGAGGCGTCTTAAGTGCCACACCCGGTATAAAGTGGAAAAAACTCAATAACACTCTTGTATATTCCTTTTCATTTATTTGTATTACTGTTAATGTTTTTTTCACACTCTAGTTTTACTTTACTTTTAAGGTGTAATGGTAGAACAGTGTGTGCCTTGGCACACAACTGAATTACATCTTGTTTTTTTTCTTCCCTGAACAGAATATTGTGTGTATCTGCATGTATTTCATAATTGAATATGTATGTTGATTTATTCTGTGTATTAGAAAAAAAAATAAAAATAAAATATTATTATTATTATTATTATTATAAATAAAATCAAAATACATGGGACGTAAGTTAAAATTTAAAATGTTGTATAAATAAAATAGTACATATAAACAATACATATGAATCAAAAAATTAATACTAGCTGAAACACATTAAAATATTGGACATATTATAATATAATTGCAAAAAAAGCAAACTACGATACAGAGAAGTTAAAAATTAAAATTTTAAAACTCATCAAAGCCATAAAACGCATGGCCCACTAATAAGGTCTTCATCTTATTCTTAAACTTAATTAAATCAAGCTGTTGAATATCGTTCGGTAATTTATTAAAAAATGTAGGACCGTAATAATTACTTCCAACTCGAGATCTTGCCAATCGTAGAAGGGGCAAGCACATATCTTCACAAAACCGAGTATAATGGTTATATGTTTAGGGTATTTGGAAATGTTTTTTTTTTACACTCAAAAATATAAAGACTAGGTAATGTAAGAATTCCCAAGTCAATGAATTTTTGGCGGCAATCATCTTGAAAACGTAAGCCTGTGATTATTCGCATAGCTCTACGCTGTACCCCATAAAATTATACCGTAAGCTAAGTGCGAATGGCATAAAGCGAAATATGAATTTCTAACACCTGCTTTGGAAATATTTTCCATCAAATTTCGCAATATAAATATTGATTTGTTTATCTTCTTGACCAGTACATTGCCATGCGCCTCCCATAATAAACAAGTATCAAGAATAAGTCCGAGAAATTTAACTTCACCTCAAATGGTGTACGATTCAATGTAAAGTTCTTAATAACCGTTTTGTCTTTATTCATAATGAGCCTAATTTGCGGTGAACCATTCCTTGGCCTTACTTAACGGTAGGGTATAGGCTCTATTCTGTTGTTGGGAAAACGTAATTTTTTGTCATTTGCTATTTAAATTTATTTACGTCGTAAATGTATGTTACTCTGAAATGTATGAACAATATATAAATGTTTAAAAAAAAATTTTTTGTCCATTAATAAAAAAGTTAGATTTATGTTAGTAATCAGAAAAAATACAGCAATTATAGAATTTTTTTTTTCAATAGTTAATTGTCATAGTATTTCATAGGTCGTTGTATATTTTCATGAATATTGAGTGAAAAATATAGGAGAAATACAGTGTTATGTGTTGTAATGTATGGAAATAAATGAGTCATCTCTCATTTTTGCTAATATCTCTACTAGAATATAAAAAAAAAATGTTAGAGATACCTTGAAAATGTTAGCAGCTTTTTTCTGAGACCAAGTTCATGAAAATTGCATAATTAATAAGAGCAATAATAAACATACAAATTTTCGTTTTTTTCGGAATTACTAGGACTGCACTAGAGAAAGATAGACACAATTTACGCTTTCGCCCCGACATCGGCCGAATAATACATCTGGCAAAATACATCTGGAGACTATTATCAGTGGGGATAGACGGAATTTAAACGAATAATCGAGATCACCTAAAAACGCATCGGCACGGAAAACGAAAAAAATACATGACTGTGTTTACCGCAACACTCGGCCGGATAGGAATTTTAATGGGGTAGTTTTACAGCGGTCGGACCTTTTCGCCTGCTTTTTTATTAGTAATAATAATAATTTATTGGTGCTATTAACGGAGCGTCTTACACAGGTCATAAAAGGTATAAAAATTAACGAAGATGGCACAACATTAAAAATTAAAAATTAAAAATTAAAAATTAAAAATTAAAAATTAAAAATTAAAAATTAAAAATTAAAAATTAAAAATTAAAAATTAAAAATTAAAAATTAAAAATTAAAAATTAAAAATTAAAAATTAAAAATTAAAAATTAAAAATTAAAAATTAAAAATTAAAAATTAAAAATTAAAAATTAAAAATTAAAAATTAAAAATTAAAAATTAAAAATTAAAAATTAAAAATTAAAAATTAAAAATTAAAAATTAAAAATTAAAAATTAAAAATTAAAAATTAAAAATTAAAAATTAAAAATTAAAAATTAAAAATTAAAAATTAAAAATTAAAAATTAAAAATTAAAAATTAAAAATTAAAAATTAAAAATTAAAAATTAAAAATTAAAAATTAAAAATTAAAAATTAAAAATTAAAAATTAAAAATTAAAAATTAAAAATTAAAAATTAAAAATTAAAAATTAAAAATTAAAAATTAAAAATTAAAAATTAAAAATTAAGCACAATTTTTTAATTTTCATGCAACCTTTATTTTCGCGAATATTATCATTTGTATTTTATTATTTATTTCGGGTTTTTACTCTAAAATGATCAGGGAAGATAATATTCCAATATAAAAAAATTAACAGTGAAAATCCTATGTTCTATTTTGTTACACTACTGACTACACAATGTATATATTTCTGATAATTCCTGACCCATTCAATTGGTAATAAATATTCAATTGGTTGCACATAGGAATCTTTTGGTATTTTTTTGTAAAATATTGATATTGGAATAGATTTAAATCTACTGCAGATTTTGTAACACGGTTGGAAGAAAGAATACTTATACCAGCTGGATACATGACATCTATAACTTGATTTGCTGTCTTGAAAAATTATCCAAATGTTCTTGTTCCTCATTTTTTTTAGCAAATGTAATTTTACATTTATTATAGAACGATGATGATGAATGATGTCACAATCTGTAAATGCATGTAAACACAGCACGTGCTCTCTTTACATTTAGGCATTTTATTGAGACAGGCTTACAAATAGACCATTTATGGCATTTTACTTCTGGGTGATTTTAGAAAATAATTGTCTTGTTCTTCTGGTGTCAAAGCTATTAATAAAAACAACCCGCTTATATCTTTGACTGCAGTATTATAAAGAATATTAAATTATGCAACACTAAAAATACCGGGTATAAGCACTACGGCAAATTTTCACTTCTGTCAAAGCTAAGACTAGTTTATTTTAAACTGATAGTTTCAACTTTTTATTGCTAAGGTAACTCGCTTCTATTATTTTTTTTTGTCAAAGTGTTGCGAGATTGTAATAATAACCGATTAGTTATAAAATTATTTGACGTTTCTTTTTGGTTATGTCATAGTTACACAGCTTACTTCTTCAAAATTGAATTTATAAATTTCATAAATATTACTTCCATTACATTCTTCTAAAATCGAGCGATATTCTTCCGAATATCCCACATGCATCAATTTTTGCGATTGCAATCGGTCGTCTTTGACTCGTGCCGACTGCGAATGCAAAAACGCACTCATGTTAACAAGTTTAAGTTTAAATAAAAAAAATTTTTACTTCTAAAATTAACTCAAAATGGTGCATTTGACTGAACAAGAAATAATAGTTATGAATGATGATGGAATATGGCGATAGGCTAAGAACTTGTGAGGAATCATGCGATTTGTTCAATCAATAACACCACGAAAGAGTTAAAATTTCAAAATCCACAGTAAGAGCTCTGCAAAAGTTGCTCCTCAAACACTAGTAACGTCACAATATTTTTGAGCACGTCAAAAAGTGCGCAATAATGAACAAAAATCGACCTGCTAAGCTGTTATGAATTTTGTGCTGAACTTTTTCACCATTCTGTATATAAATATCCATATTTAAAATAAAATAGAGTGTTTACTAATAATTGCTCATTATTTAATCAAATAAGTATAGTCAGTATTGCGATTATTTAAACTATTACATATACACTCCTCAATTGTGTTGCAGGTAATCAAACCCAACCCTCGTTCATTGTAAATTTCCCTTTTTTTGTATTCTGGAAATTCGATATGGGTGATTAACACCCTGGAGTTCTCTGGGGTGGGCCGCCGGAGGGCTTGGTGACAAATTCTTGCGGACCTGTCATTTTTAGCGGCTCTTCGGGCGTTTCCGCCGCGCAGTTGAAAAAGGAAAGAACAGTCGCGGTATGCACTGTCGCCGCCTAGCGAGAATGAGTGGAACATTTTAACCAATACCCTACCCTTAAGGCTTCTACATTGGCTTGGAAAGCATTTTCAGAGTTGTGGGCTGATGAAATTGATTATTGCATCAATAGTACACCTATTCTCCCTGAAACAGTATTGGCAATCTCTAAATAATTGATTTTCGTTAAAAAAATTAAGTATTTGCTGAAAAAGAATTTTTTCAATTATTTTAGAAATTATAGGAAGGAGCCATATTGGTCGATAGTTTAATGTCTCCTAACAAATAAGGAGACCAAAGATGCATACTTCGAGGCAGGACGAAGGAGAGAACAATACAGAATCTTAAGAGACAAGATTCTAAGAGACAAAGATGATCGCCATAAGTAACTCTACAGTCTGCGACTCTTGCTACATAAATATTTCCTAGAAACTTAATTTTGAATCAAAGAAGCAACACGTTGGAATTCGCAGGTATTAATTAGGTAATTGTTGTTAATAATATGTTTACTGCTAGAAAAAGATATAAATGAACACTTATTTAAGGTAAGGAAAAATCTGTTATTGTCACACTGGTCTATTAAACCATTAATATCACTCTGAACTTCAATGCAGTCATCTGTGTTCTATATCACTCTGTCGAATTTAAGATCATCAGCGAATAGTAAGAAATTGCAATATTTTGTGTCGAAATATTAATATAATTTTTAACCATTTATTTACTACTAATAAATAGTTGTTATTTCAATGACATGCATCGTATTTCTTGTAATAAACCTAATTCAACCTTTAATAACAATCATTTACAATGACAAACAATATCAAACACCAAGTCCCAGACACGATTTTGGTGCTACGAAATCTAGATCATGTCATAATACAGGACGATCGTGGCAAGAACAAAATAGAAATATCATAGCACACATTTTACCAATTCTTCTTCTTATTAACACTTTCTAGAGATAATTTTCACGAACCTTGCAGTCGATGGCGATTGGAACTTTTATTGATATCTGATAAAATAATCGCAGTGAATTACATACAACAATCTCTGTCAAACAATTCCTAACTGCATAACAAACTCATGATTGCAGACAAGTTCTCGCTTGCGGTCAGTGTTAGATATACATGCAATTATTATCGGTAGTAATATACCTAGATCGAGGTTAATTATCAAAAAATAGTTTTTTGAGTACCTTGTTACCTAGTAATTTAACGAGACAATAACATTTGTTGTCTGGTTATTAATCGAGAGCTTCAGCTCGAGGTTAATAACCAGTTGACAACAAATGTTATGTCGAGATGAATTACTAAAAGGTAAAAGGTACGAAAAAAATGTGTTTTTGATAATTCATCCAAGGTCGCGGTATATTTGGGTAGATAATTTATCGAATGAAATAATAATAAGGATCAGGAAAAGTTATGGTTTATTACAAGCTGAATAGTTTGGTTTGCTACAAGAGTAATTGTAAAAATTAAAACTTAATGACAGTGACGTAACGTCATGAACATCATGTTTTTATAACTTTAAAAGCTATTCACCTAATTACCGTTTTTATGTTATCGATTATGACAATGCAAAACATTGTTGTAATGTCAAGCTACCCCATTAATTATTGATTTTCTGTTATCGCATCTATTATTATGTGGTAAATTATCAAATCAACAATCATTTGAGGTCTGTTCAATGGAACAATCAACTGCTAGTTTTATAACATAACTTATAAGCTCTCGTTTTCGTAATATTGTGGATATTATCAACCTAACAATTGCTAGATGATTGTATAATTGAATTTTATCCCGACCCGACTCAACCGATAAACACATTCAACGTCGCAGATAAGGCATCGCTTGACATCAAGTAGACGTCCGTTGATCTGAGTTGAAACTGTTATATCGGATCGCTCCCAAATTTCTCGGTATAATAACAAGAACCCATTATAAGATAAGCTCTCACTGTAAGCTGCGTGGACGTCCTAAGGTGTGTCTTTGTATCAGATTATTCTGGTGACGAACTGCATTATCTTTCCCGTTGGCCTGCAGTGCCTTTACGAACGTTAATCCATTGATTTTCACGAAGGGGGATTGACCGCAAATTTATCATCATCAGCGTTGCCATTGTCTAAATAATAGATATTAACATTAAAGCGGTTTCGTTATCGTGTTTAAAAAAATGTATTATATATAGAATATCGTATGATAAAAAACAATAATAATACAATACTTTTGTCGCGGATTGATATGAAATTTAAGAAATAAATTGCTGAATGAAAGAACAACCAATTAGGTATATTTAGGGTTTCGAATAATTATTGTAAAACAATGCGTTTGAAAATTATAATCATTAAATAATGATGTTATAAATAATGTTTAAAGGAAAGCTAAAAATAATTTGGAAAAATTTTACTCACTATGAAATTTCACGAAAATGAATCAATTTTAGCGGACCAAATTTTGCACAGAATTTGTATTCCTAACAAACGAATGTTCATGTCAAAATTGTAGCTCAAAGCACGCGGAACGGAAAAGAATTGCTTGTGTTATTATGTTACAAACATGTATCGGCCAATCTTTTAAAAACAACTAGATGCCAAAACTTCAGTTTTATGATAAATTTTCTAAATAACACTATTATGTACGATAATTAAATCAAACAATACATATCTATGTCTCATTATTATTACAGATATATCAATGTAATTATTTATTTATTTATTTATTAGGGATGTAAGTGTGAAAAGGTTTCAATAAGAAATTCAAAAATGTTCCATTTAAATTGTTAATTCAAATGTTATTTAAAAAAACATGTTGTTAATAATGGGGTAACAGGGAAACAGTCGCAGTTGGAGTTTATTTAACTGTAGCATTCACAGTCACGGTAAAATTCGCCGCTTAGTAGCGAATTTTTAATACGTGAAATATTGCCCATCCCTAGTATACAGGGTGCGGAATTTATCCTGGACACCCAAAATATTACGGAAAAATTTTCTTCAAATAAAATGTATTTGATATGAAAGGGATAATGTAGCACGCATAAGTATTTTTAACTCTAAGTAGTTTTTCAAGGTGTATATCGGCACAGAGCGCCAAGTAGCCGTCTGGTACCGGAGACAAAACTAGACCGGCCAGGGTACTAGAGGACAACTGGGTCGACCTACAGCTGTGTGCTGAGGCGACTAAAATTAGAACTGGGAAAGGGCCATCACTCCCAGACCATTACGTGGGTGAAGAGAAGCCTTTCCGGGGACCTAGTCCTAGAACTCGGGAGAGGCGTGCCATCAAAGGCGATCATGGCCGAAATCAACAGCATACTCAATCAAGATGCATCGTAATGGGTGATTACAACTTACCGGATCTTCGTTGGATTGAACTTGACGACTATGTGGGTTTGTTTCCTGTCAATGTAAAAAATAGCACCAATACAAAAAGTGCAATCGAAAGTGCAGTGTGTGACTTGTACGCTTTGAATGGTCTTTCACAATTTAATAATGTGGAAAACGGTTCTGGAGGAGTGCTTGATTTGTGTTTTCCATCGTATTCTGTTCAATCTGTTCTTGAATGTGAACCCTTAATAACCTGTGACGCTTATCATCCTTCTTTGGAAGTTATAATTTCATGTGCGGACTCTGATTGTCTAAATTCAGATTGTACTGTAGTTTATGACTTTAAGCGTGCACCTTATGATGCCATTAACAATCATTTTTTATCGATAAATTGGAACAGAGCATTCCACGGTGTAACTGATGTAAATGTGGCTGTAGACATATTTTATACTATACTGTTCGACTGCTTTGAAAAATTCGTACCAAAAAAAGTAGTGAAGGAATTAAATTTCCCTCATTGGTTTAGTACTGAACTTCGTAAACTAATAAAACAGAAACGCGACGCGCATAAAAAATTTAAGTTGTCAAATCTGCAGACGGATTATATGAAATTTTCTGAACTTCGAAAAATATGTAAAACGAAAACTAAGCTATGTTATGATATTGCTCATGCGGAACAATCGGTACTTAAGAATCCAAATTATTTTTGGAAATTCGTAAAATCTCAATCTGATTCTGGTAAACTTCCATCGTGCATGTTCTTAGATGATATTCAAGCAAGTGATGGTAAAAGTATAGCTAATGCATTTGGTAATCATTTCTCATCTGTATTTAATGACCAACGTTCGTTTCAATGTGATGTAGAATTTGAGTCAAATATTAATTTATCTGAAATAAACATTTCCCCATCTGAGATTCAGTCAGCTTTACAAAATATTGATGTTAAGGGTGCGATTGGTCTTGACCAAATACCACCACTACTGCTTAATTTATGTCATTCGATGCTTTATGTACCTCTGTATACATTATTTTCCATGTCATTAGCACAAGGTGATTTTCGCGTCTTGTGGAAGTCATCTTATGTACAGCCCATTTTTAAGTCAGGCCAGAAAAGCGATATTAAAAAATATTGCCCGATATGTATACTGTCAGCGATTCCCAAACTTTTTGAATCACTCATTGTTAAATATTTATCAAGCCCTTTCAAAAATATTATAATATCTCAACAACATGGGTTCATGAGTGGACGCTCTACAGATACAAATCTTTTCTTATGCAGCAATTTTATTTTAAAATCCTTTGATGCTGGTTCTGAAGTTCATGCTATTTATATGGACTTAAGTAAGGCCTTTGATAAAGTTAACATAGAACTTCTGATAGCTAAGCTGGCGAAGTATGGCATTTGTGGACCTATTATTAAGTGGATCGCTTCATATTTAACAAATCGTACTCAACAAGTCCGTGTAAATAATTTTTTATCCGATATTTTTGATGCCACATCTGGTGTTCCTCAGGGGTCACACTTGGGTCCTCTTTTATTCAATATTTTCATTAATGATATATATGTTAGAATAAAATCTCCCATATTATTATTCGAAGACGATTTGAAAGTGTACAGACGAGTCTCATCGAATAGTGACGCTTTATTATTACAGTCAGATCTTACTAATATGTGTAATTGGTGTCTAAGGAATTATATGTCTCTTAATAGAAATAAATGCCACGTAATGCTTTTCAGTCGTAAATCTAATAATGAGAGATTTATGTACCATTTAGACAATGTGGGTCTAGAATATCAAGAGGTTATAAGGGACCCGGGAGTTTATTTTGATAATCCTGTCACATTGAAACTGTTATTGCCAAGGCAAATAAGTTGCTCGGATTTATTAAAAGAACGACCAGAGATTTTACAAATGTCCATAGTTTAACAAATCTTTTTGTGAGTCTTATTAGGTCAGTATTAGAATATTGTAGTATTATTTGGTCACCACATTTTAGCTGTTATATCGACAGACTGGAATATGTACAAGTTAAATTTTTAAAGTATTTAAAATATAAATTATATTCACAAAATATAATTCTGAATATAAACCAGATTAGATCTTAGCTTAATTTAGCATGTTTATCAAACAGACGAAAATTTTACGACGTTTGTTTTATCTTTAAAATAATCAATAACATTATTAATTCGCCTGAATGTTTTGAATGTTCCCAAATATACAACGCGACAATCTCAGTTGTTACATATTCCATTCTGCCGCACATCTTACGTTATGTTAAGTCCATGTGTAAGAATGTGCAGTATTGCAAACAAATATTGTGACAAACTTAATTTCACCAACTCATTGTTGACCAAGTTCAAGTCTGAGGCCCGCTACATTATCTGTTAAGGGTGTTTGAATGTAAACTATATATGTATGTGTATATACCGAGTGTCTGGGATAAGGGACGAACATAGGGATTTAACATGTAAAATTAAATATGTGTAATTATTAGCTCCCCTATTCATTTTAGAGAAAAATCGTAAAGCAATATTTTTTAGAGAATTAGAAACTGTAAATGTATCATCCATTTAATTTACGTTTGTACTAGAATACACCTCAGAAATAATAAAAGTAGGTTTAACCATTTACCATTTAATAAAAACCCTTGCTATGACTTTGACAAATGTCAAAATTTGATCAAACCTTCATTCCGTCAACCAAATTTTATTCTATTAAATGTCATTGGGGTCTTTTGGCGTCGGTTTACCCATTTATAAGTGCTTATTTATGATTTTATATAGTTGTGTGTTTATTTCGTTTACGAGAAGCAATACTTGAACAATCTAAGGTATGATATTTGTATTTTTTTCTGTTATCGGAATTTCACATGATTCTGTTTTGCTAATTTCTAGGTTACGTTTTACGGCACTTGAAAATTGTCTTTTCACTTGAGCATGATACATTCCTCTTGGAAACGTATTTTCATTCTGGAACAAGAGACGAAAATGTAACATCGAACCATTCAATGTATACCTGCTTATTATTTTTTTTGTGAGAAATATCGACATGAAGTTGAGATTAATCCTGACATATTTGGAAAATATGTACATAGTTTGGCTACTCGCTTTCAAAATATGAACAGTATCTGTAGAGGAAAGTCTCCGAGAAGGCCTTCTGTTCTAACCAAAAATATTTTGGTAGATGTACGTGAAAGAGTTGGTCCAATAAAATCTCAATGACAACTATCCGCTCATATTTGTAGGAATTTCTTATGGAGCTTATCAAAAGGCACATGAAAAGTTGCATTTGCACCCGTACAAAATTTCCGCACTCCAGGAAATTTTACCAACGGACTATCAAAAACGACTAAGTTATAATGATTGGTTTAATGAGGCATTGAATAGTAATATCCTTTTAGATCTGACATTTTTTAGTGATAAAACATGCTTTTATTTAAATGGTTACGTAAATTCACAAAATTACTTGTGTGGGTCGCAGAAAATCCACATGTACTACCTGAGGAAACATTACACCCCTCAAAATTGGTGTCTGGATTCCCATGTCACGTAGAAGTATATACGGACCAATATTTTTCCAACAAACAGCTACCGGAGAAAGATACCGAAATCAAATTTTACAACCAGTTCTTGACAGTTACATGATGGCAAACTGCAGAATGGATGTTTTCAACATGATGGGGCTACAGTACATACATCGAATGCAATGCTTGCTTGTATGAACGCATCATCAGTAAAGGCCGGTGGCCACCAAGATCACCTGATCTAACACTCCTTAGATTATTATTTATTTGGCTATCCTTTTGAAATTCAGACAAAATAAAAATATGTATACAAGTATTATTCTTCTTTTGATTCTTGAAAAAAGATTTATTTTGTAATTATGTAATAATAGATACATCAAATTTATATGATAATCACTAAAAACATTTTCTTGATAATAAATTACCTTCTATTTTATTTTACTTTATAATATAGTTTGAGGTATTAACTGAAAATAAATGAAATAAGTATTTTATTTGCTATACTTTGAATTGGACAACTTATTTACACATATCCTACCCGCTTGTACACCACTTTGTATAGAGCACAAAATGCCCATAAGTATGAAGTGGCACGAGGTTACCCATTTACGATCACCCTGTACTAAAATGTATTATACTGTGTAAAATATTGATCTTACATTGATAATAATTATATCAACTTATAAATGTACTTTTTTTTTATTATGAATGCATTAAAATTTTTTGACTTCAAAGTCAAGAATAATCAAGTATTTGCATACAGAGTGATGAAAAAAAAGTAACAGTACAGATACAGATAATCTTTACACAAAGTATATTAAAGATTTTTAATTCAAATGCTACCCATTGTTGTTAATTGTAATTCTCACTGTCGGAATAATCTGTTGAAGACGAGTCCTCTGCTAAATGAATAATTACTTCATCAACAGCTGTGTCCATGAGGCCATCTAATCTCCACATTTTTGCTTTTTCTCCAACAACATGTTCAATTGTCTTTTGCCACTGAGATGGTGTGACTTTTTGGATTGCATAATGAATTATTTTTCTCATATCACTAAACTTGAATGTAGTGTTGTTTGCAGCAACATCACACTTTACACCAATTCTATAGGATTAAGTTCACAATGGTATGGTGGTAATTGTAACACTGACATATTTTTGTCTTTTGTCATTGCATCAACAACATAATCCTTATAAGGTGGTGGCATTCATTTCATCGTGGTAATCACCTCTTTTAATACCCTCAAAAAGTAACAAGCCCCCATTTAAAAAACCATTTTCAGATCCAATATGAAGAATTATTAGCCTTTTGGGTTTTCCTGATGGATTCTTTAATCCTGTTGAGAGACCTTCATTGAATGGTTGTCTGTGGCTTTGAATAGTTTCATCATGCCAAATGTGGTGTTTAGTATAACCTGCACTGATCCACGTTTCATCTAAATAAAAGATTGGTCTTTTCTCAGCACGGAACTTTTTTATTTCTCTCAAAAATCTTCTCCTCCAAGTAATAATGTCCAGTCGTTAAGTAAGCATGCTTTTCCAATTTCGTTTCGAATACCTACAAACACATTCATATTTAATACAATGTCAGCAGCATTTTTTGTAATGATACTGAAGGATATTCAAATTCTAGGAAATATACAACCTCCAATATGCACAGTAAGTAACATCGGAGGTAAGCACCTTATCTTACCCCTAAACCTAGTACATTGAATATAATTTTCCACATGGTATATATATGGTACTTACAATTAAAAGATCTTATTTTATCTTTTTTATCATTAATTCTGATTATGCTTCATAAAGACTGATACTTTTATAACTAATTACTTAAGATTAATTGTACTAATGTTACTCGTACCTAAATTTTAGCTCTCGCAGAACTTTGTAAAGTTTTGAGCGACTCATGCTTGGGATTTCATCATTCTTGCTAACCTCAACATGTACCGCATCCACTGTAGGAATTTTATTTTCCAAAAAGGAGTGCACTGTCTTTCGGATAAGATATTTATGGTGTTCGTCTAGATGGATTATAAGATTTCTTCTTAGCTTGGGTGGTTTAACACTTCCTGTTGTTTTTTCCACTCGCAAATACTTTTCAATTGTACTAACTTCACATCCTCACAACAAACAGACCTGATTAGCATTGTTAACTTTAAGAATTTACTACATTCCTACCAGTATATTCATGTGTTTTTTTCCATACACGCTTGTTTTGTCCAGTCGGGAAAGTCTTTTGATATGCCAGCAAATACCCTAACAATCATGTTTCTTTCCCCTTCAGTGTAGGAGTAGCATTCTATAACAATTAACATTCTTTATGGACGAGTGTTAATTTCTCACATTAGAATTACACTTACGCCTGTTACGGGCTTCAATATATTCCATATTTTTACCCAGAGACACGTTGAATAAAAAAGGAAAACTCTAAAAGCAAGTGGATAACCTAGAAAAAAGTCTCGTTTCAGCGAAACATCGGTATTATGAAAATAATTTTCACATGTCTTTTGAGAGCTAATAAGGCACGACGAGTTTTGAAAAAGACTTATTTTAATACAGAAACTTGCAGAAAGAAATAAACGACGAAAACTGATATAAACGAACCACTATTATGACAACTCAATATGACATTTAACATATGAGACCCGCAGGATATTCTGTAATTAGCATCATGTAAACGGGATTTCCCAACTCACCAATGAAATCACTGCATTTTAAATTTCGATCTAAAATTTAAAATATGATGCGCGCGCAACCATACAGCAGGAAAAAATGAACTATAGTGTTGGTTGTAAGCCGACGATATATAAGGATATGACGTACATGTTATATTCCCTGCGAAAATTGAAAGTGCCGCTAATACACCGCCAAAACAAATTTTATAATTGAACGGAATTTTAAAGTGAATTATGTAATCCGAAGGGAAATAAGAAAGAGTGAAATTGCAGTAAGGCCTTATTAAAATTACTTCGGCGGAAAATATTGCTGTCTTCAATTACAAAAGCTTCCCTATTCGCATTGAAAGATTGATAAGCCCCGCGGGCTAAACATAATAACAAGTCGGCTACAGTCATTAATGACAACAATGAATTACAACTTCCGTTCTGATGAATTGCATAAATTATTTACCTGCGGAAACCCATTCCATTAAATTGGGAAATTGGGATGTTGTAAAAGAAAATCGAATCTGGCGAATAAGAGCGCCGCGCCCGTATTCTTAAAAGTCTTTCACCGAGTGATTGATCAAATATTTGAACTTATTCAATTTCCGGTAAATGCCCTACATATTGAAATCCCCCGCTTCTCGTCAATAATACCGAATTTGTTACATTTTATTTCTACATTTACCCTGCCGTCAACTACGTTTATTTAATGGGCGATAAGCAATATTCTGTAAAATAAAATATTCTAATTATTATTTAAGTTTTATAACTTTAATATATCATACTGCGTGCCTGAGTCCTCGAGTAATGTCAAACAAAACAACAGGGCACATTTTTGGGCTGTGATATTAATGTTCAAACAAAATGTGTTTGATGTAAAAGAAAATAATTTTTCGTCGACCGCCGTGAAAGTGGCGGCTTTCCGACTTGACACCATTAATCGAAAATTGGAAATTCCAGTACACCGATAGGTTGCTAGGCTACGGAACAATCCGGGAATATTTTTGTCATACAGTACGGGAATTTTCCATTTGATATGAATATGAAAATGGAATGTGAACATAAGAATTTCTTAAATGGGAACTTTTTTAATGAAATCAAAATGTATTTACATATATGAATGAATGTAAAATATAAGTATACTTTTACTTCAGTTGCTTTCATTCATATAAATATTAAATGTACAATTCTGGCAAGTATTAAATAAGTAACGAACACTGTACTTTTAAAGGTATTCATCACACTATAATCAACAAATTAACCACTCAAAACCATATTAAATCACACCACATACATACATACACAAACCATAATTATAAGACACACAACCGTACGACAAATACAAACAAACACGAGAAACAGACCACCCAATATATACAATAAAATATAAACAAATTACTACAAAACACTACAAATACTCAAAATTACATATGGAATATACGACACACATAATATGCACGATCCAAAACGACAATTGCGCCTGATCATGGTCTAATAAACCGAAACCGATCGCGATATAAACAAATAAAAACTTAAGGAAGTTCAAATATCTCATATATATATATATTTATGTTCATGTAATTATTCTAAATTTGTGTAAAGACTTTGTCTACCCAGCACAAATAAATATGATTATTATTATGCGAGTGGGGAGCAACCCTACGAACACTTGTCAAAACCAAACATTAAATACGATTTTAAATGCGATTATCTGAAAACAATTTTTCAGGTGCAAAAATTGATTTGGATATATTTTTTTTTTCGTTCGTTGAAGCAAAGAAAAACTGAGAAAAATGGGTTTTTCTTAAAAAAGCTGCAATATTGTTATCCACGTGTTTTTTTTTCAGTAAACGAAAAACGATAAGGCCCCCCAAATTTACTTTAGTTTAATAATAGACGACATGGCATTAGCCTGGAGAGCTATTTGTTTAAGAAAAACTTATTTTGAAGAATTACGAACAGATTAATTATTCATATATTCGGCCTATATTTTGTCTTTATTTAACTTATTGAATGCCTCTGCAACAAGCAAGGATTTTCAAATTTAAATGGTGTGATTACTAAATTCTAAAGAATACCCAAAAACAAAAACGACACTTATCATTATGAAAATCACTGCGTATGGCAACAAAGGTCTCCTTTATTTTGAGAACATGTCAGAGTGATATCTGTGAGAGAAGAAAGCCCATTAAAGCCATTAAAGTTTTTGTAGGACGATAGGGGCAACGCGAATATCCATTAGCGTGGCAGTGCAACTTCTCTTGGAAATAATAATGCTGTACAAATGAGAAAAGCTAATTCTACGAATTACATACGCGTTATATATAACGGTGTCCCATTTCAAGACGGGAATTCCCACGTAAAATATTCAATTTCAGTTTGGATCTTTGTTACTATTGAATTTAAAAGGTCAAAAAAAAATTAGAATTATTCCTCTGTCAACTAGCATTATTTTCAAAGTTTAATTTTTGTTTTCTCTTTAGTTTTATATGAATTATACCTTGAACAAAAATATTCAAAAATAAAATATTTATAATAGTAGTTGCTATTAAAAGTCAACTTTAGAAAATTTCCAAGAATTTCCCTACCTACCTACCTATAGAAACAAGTAACAGCACCCAAAATGACGCTGATAATATTCAAATTAATACAAAAATAAACCCGAACAAATATCATACAACAAACTCACCCAAAAAAAAAAAACGCAAATACCTAACCACTCCAAATAAAATCAAAAGTCCGCTTTGGTTTACCTCACAACCGTCAACAGTCCTCAGCTTTTGCATATCTCAAAATAAAGAAGGGGACAATAATTCAAAGCACAAAGAACTTAATCAAAAAGATTTTATCCAAAACTTTCTGAAAGATTTAATTAATTTTGTAGAGACTCTAACAAATAAAAAAAAACGAAAATCCAAATAAAAATAGAAACATTGAAAAACTTAAAAAATATATCACCGGATACTCTGAACAAATTATAACATATTCAAAATGGCGGTTAATAATTTAAAAATTATTAAGTGGAGCGAACCTTCACTCAAATAAAAATAGTTCGGGAGTTGGAAAATATGTGTCGACTCGATCCACCAAAAAGGCATTGAAATGTGTTCAATTACCTTAAAAAACGAAAAGTTCCTACGGCGATTTGGCACAAAGTTATGAGTATTTGAAAAAGAGTGCATTTTGTGGTCTTTTTATTTTTTCGTGCGGAGGAATGTAGTGCCTTCTCTTTGAGCGAGGGACAAACCCTCTCAAAGAGGACACATTTTGCTTTCGATTTCTCGAAAGATCGTCGACATCGCTTGGATAGAAGCTGAGTTTAGAATTACCTAAATTTTGACATATCTCAAGTGTTTTATATTTTTCCGGCAGTGTAATTTGTTTTTATTGGACGAATGGAAAAATGGAAGAATGGTGGTGAGTTAGGCCCACATTTTTTGCCGACCCTAGAGAGATAGTTAAAGTGAGCCTTTTTTGACCTAAAATAAAGTTTTTTGTTAATGGAGTTCTAAGGTATTTCGCGCAAACAATGAATTTTCATGCATCCCTCAAAGAACTTCCCTTGCTTGTATATACTTCAATGTGTTGCATACATCAAAAAAAATATCACAGATTATCAGTGTCATTCTGACATTCATCAGTACAACACAAGGCAAAGCACAAATATATACCCGAACTCTGTCAGGGTAGCTAAGGCCCAAACGGGTGTCAGATATCATGCCATAAAATTATTTAATGTATTGCCAGATGGCGTCAAAACGCAGACAATTAATAAATGCTTAATATCTGTAAAAACTTTTTTGCTTAAATATGCATTTTACAGCTGGGAGAAATTTTTGGATTTCGATTTTCATTCGTATGTCTTTTAACCTTGTTATTAATGTAATATTTATTTAACTTTTTAATATTATTACTAGTCAGCTTTGAAACGTTTTAATTTGTATTGCATCTTTTTAGTACACAGTGTTTAACTTATTGCGTTTTATTATACTTTTATCTTTGTTTTATTTATACAGTACCACACTTTTCAAATGAAATTATTTTATTTAGCATTAGATACTACTTTATTTATTTCAATTGTGTAAAACATTTTTGTTAAAACACCAATAAATGATGATTATGATTATGAACACATCGTCCACAGACTTTGGAAGAATTCAAGGCAACCATAGGACTAGAAAATGCCGCAATTCCCCAAGAAATGATCCATCGGGTAATGACGTGCTTCCGTGAGAACCTACAAGAGTGAATCGACAATAATGGCCGTCATTTAGAACATATTATTTTTTTTAAATATTTTTTTTTAGTGAAAATCGCCCTCGTTGACCTCCAGCTAGCTCTTGAAGTCGGTGTAGCTATGAGACACAGCACAAGAAACACGAAGAATGGGGTGGAGGCAGAAATAGTCTGTTTGGCGCGATAACAATCGCTATTATTTACACACGGAGAAAGTTATTACAATGACCAAAAAAATGTTCACCCGGATTGCGGGTGGTGGTGGTGGTAGAGTGCGACGGGAGCATCGAGGTCGGCGCACGTGTTCGAACCGGCAAATTGCTCTTCCAAGAACAATTTGGGTTCGAGCACGTAGGCATCGGGTGGCGGATCAACAACCCATTGTGTTGTCCTGGCAGCTGCACATTTTCACTAATTGTTCTGCGAAAACGGTCTTAACGATGCCCTCAGTAAATCGGCGCACAGCGGGTAGAGGCTCATCTTCATTGTATTATTACTGGCAGCTGTACTTCTTCGAAAATTATCTCGTTTGGAAATTTCAATAATGCGAAATTTATGTAAATATTGAAAAGGAGTAATGGTTAGCTCATAAAATGCAAATTAAGACAATTACGCATTTGCTAAGACGCGTAGATAAACTAAGCGCCGACAACAATGTTTAATGTATATATACAGCCGACTTACATAAAAGCATAACATCAAGCGTAATATAATACGCAGATGACATATGTATACATTTTAAGGCAAAAAATCACTTAACATGTCAGTTTTTTGTAATTTTTTCGAGGGATAGACTAACTACACACAAATTTATCAAAGTTTAGAATATTCAAATACCAATTATTAAAAGAATATAAATATTTTGGCATATTGAATATATAGCAGAAAAAAGGAGAAGGGCTTAAACTTTTTAAGAACAACAAGGAAAACACATTGGGGAGCAGACCTCAAAATTTCCTTACTATTTGATAAAGCATATTTCCGGTCACAAATAGACTACGGTTGTATATTATACGGATCGGCATGTTAAACATCTTTGCAAAAACTGGAGGTAATACAAAATAGATCTATTCAAATAGCCATTGGAGCCATGAATTCCTCTCTTATTAAACCTTTATTAGCAGAAGTACACGAAGCTTCACTAAAATATAGAAGAAGATACAAGGTGGCGCAGATGGATCGAGTGGTTTTAAAATACTTGTCAAACTGTCAATTTTAAATTGAAATAAAGTGCAAAACGTGTAGTTACAATGGAAGTTTATTAACAAAAAATTTGTAAAGTTACTTTTTAAAAATCACATCCATCAAATGCCCTCCTTCTCGAGCGACGCATTCTTGGAGTCGGTCCTTAACGTTCCGCATTGCCCGCTCAAGCACATCACCAGGAATTAATGTGATTTCGTTGTGAATTGCTGCCTTCAACTGTTGAATGGTCCGGGGTTTGTTCATGTAGACCCTTGCTTTTAAATAGCCCCATAAGAAAAAGTCACATACCGTGAGGTCCGGTGAGCGAGGGGGCCAATGGAAATCTCCATTACAAGAAATCAAACGGCCAGGGAACAGAGCGCGTACAGCTTGCATTGATATCCTAGCGGTATGTGCAGTTGCCAAGTCTTGTAGGAACCACATATTCTCCATGTCGTAATTGTTCTCTTCAAGTTGTGGGAGCAGAAATTCTTCAATCATATTCACATAACGCTGCGAATTAACAGTAATGGCCTGCTCCCTTTCATTCTCAAAAAAGTAAGGCCCAATTATCCCAACCTTAGAAACCCCACACCAAATCGTCACTTTGTCACTATGGAGAGGCCGTTGGTGTAGCTCTCTTGGGTTAGTGTCGGCCCAGTAACGGCAATTTTGCTTGTTGACGTAGCCGTTAATGTGAAAGTGAGCCTCGTCAGACATCATGATAATCAGGTTTTCATCTTCCAATAACTCCAACATCCGTTGGCTACACTGAAGCCTTTGAAGATGGTCTGTTGGGAGAATCTTCTGGACCACCATGATTTTATAGGGGTGGAATTTCAGTTCTTTGTTAAGAATCCTTTGAAGGCTCCGACGTGACATTCCAAGAGCTTGAGCACTACGTCTCGTTGATTGACGTGGGCTCGTCGAGACATCGCGTCTCACACGCTCCACGTTCTCAGGCGTTCCTATTGTTCGAGGTCTAGGGCGTCTATTTTGGAGCACATGAACCAGTAGTGCGGAAATTATGCACCCAACTCAATATCGTATCTCGCTTAGGAGCACTACCGCGAGGTGGGATGTTGAAACGCCGGCGAAAGGCACGCGTCACAGCAACAATTGACTCGTTATTGCGTATAAACTCTTCCACTGCGTAGCCATCGCGACTGACTGTCAGTCTGCAACTGACACTTCCCGTCCCCCCCACCATAGGACGAAGACCGCCGAACACCTGGCTCCCCCCCTCCAGACGTACAGTCCACTTCAAAACCACCCGATCCATCTGCGCCACCCTGTATTTAGCCGTTAAACAGATACAGAAACACAAATTAACAGAAAATGTAATGAAACAACTTACCTCTTTAAATGTATTGTATTGTATTGTGCAAAAAATAATGATCCTCTATTAGTAGCGGCATTCGCAAAGCTAAGAAATACCAGAGCGCAGAAACATAACATCCATTGTATTGAATAAAAGAAACTTTTTAAGTAACCCAAAATCATTATATCTGAGTATACAGGAGATATGAGAAGCACTGCCACTGTTAACCAAATATAAGGAAAGTATATAACTTACGCACGTATATACATAGACGGTGCACTGGATAAAAATGGAGCCGGTGGTAGTGTGGTATCCAATAGAAAGCAATTCAAGAAAAAAAATTAAATTGATACACCATCTATATTTACAGTAGAAGGATACGCAATAATTGGCAACTGCAGAAATGAAACATTCAATAATTCTTACTGACTCTCTTTCGCCTTAAACAATTTATCTATTAAGAGATTTAATAATACTATAATTACCGAAATCATAACATTTGTAATACAATTACAAGAGCTTAACAAGGAATGTGTTTTTGTATGGGTAAAGGGAAATAGTGGTGTGTCGGGAAATGATGCGGCGGATCAACTAGCAAAAGAGGCTTTAGACAATAATAACATTGATATTAAATCAAATTTACAAAACATCATTACTAAATACAAATATATAATTACAACAGAATGGGCAAGACACAGAACCAAAACGAAAGTAAAAAACACACATCTCAATCCTTTAAAATAAATGCTGATCTACCGGGGAAACCGGACTATATTTTGAAATTTAGTCAGTCAGCGTATACTATTTAGTACGATCACTATATTACACATAAATACAATAAAACGAAATGTAGCCTGAATATATGAATATTCAACCTGTTCGTTAATCTGCAAGCAAAAATTAAGTCTTACTAAGACTATAAACAAATGACTTATTGAAACAACTACTTCCCTGGCTAGTGCCACTCCGGATATTGAATGATATCGAATGTTTTATTGTATTTATCTAGTGCTTTCTGCAACAAGTAAGGTTATTCCCAATTTGTTTATATTACACATACATCACGGGCAGTTCCCAGCTCAAATAAAATTAACTTGAAAGATACCCCATATTGTGAAATGCGGACCATTTGGGGACATAAATCACGTACTTCTATAATGTAACAAATTTGAGAGCAATAGATACATACTCATGAAGAACCTTACGAAGACAGGAGTTCCGTTACCTATTAATGTAAATTATCTACTAGGAAAAAGCAGTTTAACACGAAAAAAACATCACGCAGTATGTCATGAAGGTCCGCATTGACACCTTATTATCTCCATGTTGTATCTCAGTACGCATAATCTTTAATATTATACAAATAAAGGGTTCTGGCACATGACCTAGCTGTCAACGATATAATAAAAAAAAAATAAAAAAATGCACAAGAAATTAACTTATTTCTTGTACAATAAATTGTGTAGTGTTAAACAAAATACACTATTTGCTGTTATACTATCAAATGGGGGAATGTTACATGATAACCATAACAACATTTTAGATTTTCTTCAAAGCTGTATCATTTTAATTATTTCCGCTTCTCTTCATATCATATATTTTTAGAACGACAATGCAAATATCTTCTTGTAACGATAACTTATAATAAATGTCTTAATAACGTAAATAATATTTGCGTGACACGAATATGTCGGTGAAGACGATACTCGAGTAATAAACTTGTTAGCAGGCGAATTAACGTCAATTAATTGCATTCAGTGTCGTGTTAAATTCACGGGCATTATGTAAAATTTTCGCTCGTATCGTGTACGCGTTTGTAATAGCGTCATTTTTTTTTATATAGTGTGTTGGTGCATAAGCCGACCGGAGATTATTGTCAGCTAGGCTTTTTTAGGGACCCTGTTTTTATATGGCGTTACGAAAAATATGAAAGGCACAAAAATATAACAGGGAACGTAATCCCCGCAGGATTTATCTTATGGCATTTGTTTGTATTTTTTTCCTAGGGCTCGGGCCCTTTCAGACGCTGAAAGAAATTTGTATGCGCGACAGCAACTGTCTGCAATAAGAAAAATCTCCTCATTTTCAAGAGTCCGTTTGCTAGAACTCCATTCATCTACCAGATATAAATATATTTTTTAACGATATAATGATTGGATTTGAACACATTGATGAATTAATGATTATACAGTTATGGGCAAATGTGCCAGAACGCCTAATTTCGTCCGTTTTCTTATAACTTTTAAAAGAAATAATAATAATAATAATAATAATAATGTTTATTCAACGGGTAACCCCCTTTAACATACAAAATACAACGAATAAATAAAATTAACTTATAACTATTGACTAATAACGAATACATACATAAAATACATAAAATAGAGATGTAGCACAGAATAAGGCACATGGACGAATATATGAGCAAACTATTTAAAATACTTTAACAAATCACGTTTAAGTCTAGTGAAGTTGGTATCAAAGATGTTAAACCACGTGAACCTACTAAGTGTATTTACATGCCATGCCGCATTGCTCTAGTAATATTGTAAAATGAATAATTTGTCAAACATGTCTGAATCCTAAACAATGGTTCAACGCGCAACCTACGACTAGAGTTACTTAAATAGAAGTTTAAGCACCCCAATAATGCTTCACAATCGATTCCACCATTAATTAACTTATGAATTAAAAAGACATCCAAATTTACCCGACGAGACTCCAACGACTGGATTGGCATACAGGACATTACAATATCGTATTCTCCTTTTACATGCACTATGTCCAATTTAAATTCAACGCAACGCAAAAATGTATTCTGAATTCGCTCAATTCTTTCACAGTTAGACTTAGTGTACGACGACCACACCACTGAGGCGTATTCCAAATGACATCTAACGAATGCATAATACAATATTTTTAAACAATCTACATCTAAGTTTTTTGCGATGTGCCAAATGAAACCCCAACACCGAATCGCCTTCTGGATAATATTTGTAACATGCGAATCAAATGTTAAACGACTGTCGAACGTAACACCAAGGTCCTTGACTTCATCCATAATGACACGATTATTAAGATTTATATTATACGTATCATTTATAACTGTTTTTGATCTAGAGAATCTAATCGAAAAATATTTCTTGACATTTAGCTGCAATTTATTGATATCACACCAGACACAAATACGATTTAAATCATCCTGCAGCTCAATGCAATCATCGTAAGTCTCAATTGTTTTATAAATTTTAAGGTCGTCCGCGTACATAAGTAAGTTGCTGTGTTTTACAATATTATGAATGTCATTAATAAAAAGAATGAACAGAATAGGACCACAATGAGATCCCTGTGGAACACACCATCAATACTATCAGACACGAAATGACCCAATCGCACCTGCTAAGTGCGATTCTCTAAAAATGACTTTATCCAACTAAGTGTAGTATTTCTGAAACCAAGATGTTCCAATTTAAACATCAATGTGGAATGCTGAACTTTGTCAAACGCTTTAGAGAAATCAGTGTAAATACTGTCAACTTCCATTATTTTGTCTAAAGCGTTTGACAACGATTGCTGATACTCCAATACATCCACACAAGTTGATTAGCTACCATTTTGTCTAACAATTTAGGAATAATAGATTGATTGCACACTCCACGAAAATTCTCTACATTATCAAGTGGTCACGATTTATGAATTGGCGTTATAAAAGATTGTTTCCAAATCGATGGAAAAACACCGCATGATAAAGATTTTTGAAAAATCAAAAATATAGGACGCGCAATATAATAAACACATCCTCCAGGTCCGCACTTGTCACTTTCCTTTAGGTTTAGAATGTTTTCGAAGACTTCGGACAGTGTTAGAGATAGCGCTGTGTCATTCACGCCTGTTACGCTGGAATCATCCCTCAACTGTTGAGATACCGCAGTGTCATCTACGTAGACTGAAGAAAAGAAGTTTGAGAATATCTGCACTATTCCCTCACCATCTACAGCTTGCCGAGATTCATTATTGATTATTTTAGGAATGCTGTCGATTGATTTAAAGTCCCTCACATGGTTCCAAAATATTTTAGGATTAGCTTTTATGCTGCATTGCACTCGATCTATATATTTGGTATGCAATTGTTGAGATAAATTTTTACACTGGGACCTTAATGTTGAAAATTCAAGGTAGTCGTCCATGGAAGATGTTTGTTTAAAATTATAGTGAGCCGCTTTCTTCCTTGATATTAAGCACCAAATCCTTGTTCATCTATTTAGGAAATGTTGAAATGTTATGGTTTTATTTATTCTATTCTAGTGACGTACATTGATTTTCAACAGATAAGCTATTTTTCTCGATGTTGAACATTAGTGAAAACCACCCCATTTTGATTATATTCACTTCTAGCGCGACAGTAATCACAGAAAGTCTAAACAAGAAAATGTATTTAAAATCACGTTTGCGTCAAATTGGTAGTAGCCATTATTGTACAACTTACTGTTTTTGAGATATTACTGTTTTTAAACGAGATCCGCTTACATATTTTTTGGATGGCGGGTCCCATTTCCGATGTTCGCATTCACGTGTCCGTTTTCTGTTCTCCAAATATGGCGCTAACTCCTTGATTTACAATATTTGCCATATTTTTGTTTCAAGACACACATGTGACTATTTTTTAACTTGCAATACATATTGTCCTTTGTACTCTTGTGTAACCCACTGTCGCCTATGTTCATTGTAATCAGTCGCCTTAAAGGGGGCTAAGGTGTGAAAAGCTATACTCTATTCGCTGAAATCTGGCGGCTGAGGTCGTAAAACAGTCAATCCGCCCTGAGGACTGACGCACCCCTCGAAGAAATGGTATTGGTGATTCGTCTAATTGCATCCGATACATTTATTACTGTCCTTCGCTCCTGTTGGTATAAGCACTTTTACAACAGTACTTCTCAACAAAGATTGGATTGACATAAAAAATATTACGTCTCCTACTTACCGAGCTCCGACCCTCTTTTACGACCACAGCCGCCAGATTCCAGAGGAACGGCTATAATAATCCTTTAATAATGTCCACTAGACAAGACTTTTTATGTGTGGGTGCATGTGGCCATAGCCCTTTGCGGGGCGGTGGGGCATATACGTCCCACCTACATTCCCTCGCTCAGATGCCATTATTTTGTACCCTACGCCATGTCTCACGTGGACAATGAGTGTTGGGGGGTTTTATGAGTTTCCTCAACTACCCAAACTACAAATTTAGCATTATTGTTCGCTGGGAATTTGTAATTAACAAATAAAGATGAAAAAATCGATCTTTTTCAGAAAAAAATCGGTCACGTGAAATTTTTGCAATTAACAAATATGATTTGATTACCTAGATATATGTTTTTGGGGTCGCTGATTACGAATCCGGTGTCAAAAATGACTTTTGGCAGCTGTCAACTGCCAAAACAGCTGTCAAGATTCCCAAAATATTTGAGATTCGCGAAAAACGCGCTGATTTCATTCATTTTCTGGTGTGCTCTAGTCCTAACATACGATAAGCTGATATATATTTTGGCAATTGGCAGCTGCCAATAGACTGTCAAAAGACGAGAATGGTAATTAAAAACTAATCTGACTAGCATTCGGGCCATTATTGAGCAGCCTGATTTGAGATGGGGACTTCGGAGTGTATCGCTCATTCTACAACTTGTGAATTGTTCGATATGGCAATAGTACTTGACAGTTGTCATCGGACTGCCAAGATGGTGCAAGGGTCACAGAAATGGAAACTGCCACTCATTTTATAGGTTTTCGCGGTCACTGTTCGCGATTTCAGTGCCTAAAATATCTTTTGACAGCTGTCAATTGCCAAAAGAGCTGTCAAGTTGGATCATCTTCCGTTATTCCGTAAGAATAGTTTCTATCTGGAAAAATTTTGTATTTTGAAATTAGGATTCAAGATTTTGAAGAGGATGAAATCCCAAGTGATAGCGAATTAGTAAACGACGATTTCGAGGATAGCGGAGACGAGGAAGAGTTATTTATCGGGCTCAGTGCTCTAGAGAGAGAGTGTCAGACGAGGCTAGTGACTCAGATGACGATACTCCTCTAAGCATTCGGCTATCTGGGGTGGACGGAATCTGGGAGAAAAAGCGTAGGGGTGCTACCAATAAACCTTTTGTCGAACATACCGGCCCTAAAAATCTACCAGAGAATGTCAAGAGCCCGGGAGATTTTTTTTATGTTTATTTTCTGAAACCAATATCAGATCAATTTAATCTCTATTGCTGTCAACAGAACAAAAATCACGGATATCAACCCCCAAGAAATCAAACAATTTCTCGGTCTGAACATAATGATGGAAGTTAAGCGGTTACCATCCTACCGGGATTATTGGTCTTCTAACGTCCAGCTCAATGATCGTTATGTTAGTTCTACGATGAGCGTGAAGAGATTTTCGTTTTTACTATCCAGTTTACATCTGAATGACAGTTCCAAAAAACCAAAGAAGAATGAAGCTGGGTACGATAAATTGTACTAATTCTTACGATAAATTGTACAATTTCTTGACAATCTCTCAGACACATATAGTTCATCCGTTGAGAGCTGACGGTGACTCATGCATTTTCGTACTAAGAATTGCTTTGCATTTTATATCTATCTTTTTCTATCATGTACGAAACAATATGAAATAAAAGACGAAACGTGTGTCTGCGTGTTAAAGAATAGGGCAGCGTAAACGTAGGTCTAAGCTCAAGTATGTCTCTTGCATCGCATTGGCACGCTTCATATAAACACACAAAACACGCGAGCACTACGTCAAATAACATAACCGTAAAAAGTTTGTTTATATTGCGCTTTACATTTCATTTCGGTGCGCGAATTTTTAAATATCCCGCCAATGAAAATCAGCACGACACCAAATTTTCTTACGGACATACGTTTACTTAAATCTTGATTCATGCGATTTTAAGCGATGAGTCACAGGCAGCTCTCAGCGGCCCGACCATATTTGCGATTTTACGACCCAACTATAAATCAAGCGGTGAATGCAGGGGCGGCTCGTTATGTAGAGCCAAGGAGCCATGGCACTACCTCTAATTTTATGCTCGGCAAGAATTTTGTATTTCTAAAAACAAGAACTCTGAAGAATGCGGAGCCAACTTACTGCTGGTACGGCATTTCATTAGAATGTTGGCAGCGGAGGGGAGGTGCGCGGTTCGGGAAGGGACGCGTTCTGAACCTGCAATTGGAGCCAACTCATTTCTGGCTCATCTCGTGCACGCAATTAATAAATTTAATTCATAGCTGAATAAGCCTTTCTACTCATGCGCTATTGACAAAATTTACAGGCAAGTCATGTACTCATTAAATACATGTCAATTGAGAAAAAAAGGAAAATTCGACGTTCAATTGTTTTTGATTTTTTTAAGGAACTCTTGAACACATTACCAAATTTTTTTATCAAACTCGATAGCCACCCTTCTGGGTGCGCGCATGAACGAAGAAACATATTTTGAAAATTCTTTCGGCACAGTATTGTACCCATTGAACAGAAATAAATTATTTTCTAATATTGTTGAGGATAACTCTTAAGCGAAAAGACAGAGTTCAAATTCGTTTAGCAAAGAGATATTAAATTTGTCGTTAAATTCATTTTTGGTGTTTGAACTGACGACCAGATTTGTAAGATTCATCCGAAAGATGTAGATAGAATCAAAAAAATAAATTTGTTGTTCATTTGTTTTTCGGGTTTCAGAGTATAACTCTTGAACGGATGACCAAATTTGGCAAATTCTTCCAACAAAATGCTGTATGTACTCATCGAAAAGACCAAAACATTAAATTTGCCGTTTAATTGTTTTCTGGCCTTCGAGGATAACTCTCGAAAGGATAAAAAGATATTGAAAATTCTTCCACTCACCGTGTGAACGTATAAAATATAAAAAATTTCAATTAACCTCTCAATTGTTTTGTGGTTTTTGAACAAAATGACCAATTTTAAAAATATCCCCTGAAAAATATTGTACTGATCGAGTACAGGACCAAAAAATAATTTGTCTTCAATTGTTTGTACTCGCCGAATAGATGCAGATAATACACAAACAATAAATTTGTAATTTAATTGTTTTCTGTTTTTTGAGAATAACTCTTGAGACAGATTTTGCAAATACTCATTAGTGATGAGATAAACGGTTATTTTCCAGAAACAGTTATAACACTTACTGTTACTACAAATAACTAGTTATTTAAAGGTTATTTAAAGTAAGTTACTGTTACCACAAAATAACAAGTTCTTTAAATGGTTATTTAGTAACCGTTATTTAAAATAACTTTACTCAGTAACAGTTTGTAAAAAAGTGAATCTTAGGGGTCAATTAACACAAAATGCAAAAATCGCACCATCAAGTTTAAATATTTTAAAAGTGATTTTGATTTTGGAAATTGCACAACTGCTAAACGCGTTGTGCGATTTGGATGATTCTAACGTCACCATCTGGAGAATTTAATGCAATTTAAAAATAGGTTAATAATCTTTTTATGTGAAACACGAAAACCGTAAAAATTGCACGAATTAAAAGTCCGAAGATTAAAATTACGATTTTGATTTTTGAAATTGCACAACTGCCAAACACGTTGTCCGATTTTGGTGATTGTGGCAAATTTCATTCAATTTACAATCCGGATTAGTTTTGCTTTTTCATGAAATCAACGCAAACTGCCAAAATCGCACGTTTTCAAACTTCTAAACTAGAAAATCGAATATTGATTATTAAAAACACAATTTTCGAATGCAATGTTAGATTTTGACGATTCAAACGTTAAAATACGGAAAATTTATTGTACGTTTACAACGGATTACGAAATGCTTCCGTGCAATTAACACAAAAAGAAAATATCTCACTTTTTAAGTACGGATATTTTAAAACCGTGATTTTGATTTTTGAGATTGCACAACTGCAGAATTGTTTGATTTTGATGATTCAAACATTAGAATATGGCAACTTTTGTATAATTTTAAAACGAAAATGTTCTCTTGAAATTAACACAAAATGTAAAAATTACAATCTAAAATTTTTAAATCGCGACTTTGATTTTTGAAATTTCGCGATTTTAAATGATTTGTCCGATTTTGATGACTTAAATAATGTATGGCGAATTTAGTATTACTCAAAACGGTTTACGACATCGTGACATCACTGGCGGATCCTAGGGAGGGGCAATTGATCTCTCCCTTGAGTCTAGGTTTCTTGTCGGTCGTGGTGAACTTTTCTAAAATGTCAAAAATTAACGCAAAACGCCAAAATTACGAAGAAGACCAAAGATATAAATGCAATTTTGATTTTTAAATTGCTCAACGCGTTGACCGATTTTGATGATACAACTGTCAAAATATGTTGAAAACTGCTTTCCAAATTTCCCCTTGAAATTAATGCAAAAGTAGCAGTTGAAATTGGTTAGTGGGATTTTTCAATAACGGTTACCGTTATTATTTTTTAGTAACGGTTACAAAGGAGCAGTTACTGAAAATAACGCTTATCACTAGTACTCATTAAAGAGATGTAGATAAGATTAACGAACAATTTTCTGTTTTTAACCACAAATAAGTTTCAAATTCTTAAAGTATTACACTTATTAAGGAGATGTTAATAAAATTACAAAATACAATTCGTCGTTTAATTGATTTCTGCGGACGAAGAACGGTATTACAGATTTAATGCGGGCTATTTTTCGTCTTTATTTAATTTTTAAGTGCTTCTGCAACAAGTAAAGGTTTTTAATGATCGATTTTTCGTTCTTCAAAAAGGTAGCGATGACCAGATTTTTTTTTAGGCGAAAGGGTAGTAAGAGATCTGACTCGAACCTTGGTCAACAAAAACTATTGTATTTATTTTGATAATTTTTTTACCATCGTGGACTTGATGTCGAGTTTACTAGTTGACGGAATTTTGGCATGTGGAACGGTGCGGAAAAATAGGAAAGATTTACCCAAACTACAAACGAGAGATAAAGAAATGTCGCGCGGGGATAGCGACTTCTTATAGAGGCATACAATGGGTGAAGTGGATCGATAAGAAGCCAGTAGATTTTCTAACCAATTTCCACGACGCTTCTATCATCTCAGAAACCAGAATAACCAGAAAGATGAAACTCTGCAGGTAGTTTCTTGTCCGATTGTAGCCAAGGATTATAATGCCCATGTGTGCTGCGTTGACAAAGCGGACGCCATGAAAAATTGTTACCAAATATCTGCAAGAGTAAGAAATGGTGGCATCGAATTTTTTGGCATTTCGCGGACGTGACTTTGGTGAATTCTTTTATTTTATATAAACTGTCCTTTCCACAGAAAACTTTATCGCTCAAGGACTTCCGGCTATCAGTGGTTGATCACCTATTAGGGTTTCCTGATCGTCCAAAAAGAGGAAGACCTTCGTCCGAGCTCCCTTCTAGAAATGTTGTGCTGCAAGTACCTGACAGTGTGAGAGCAATGTTTCCTTGTGCATAGATGAGTAGAGCAATTGTTATGAGAAATTCCATCTAGCTAAAACATCATGAAATCGTAACAAACGCCCGAAAAAATTCAAAACAATACGTGGTTGGTAGAAATTTTTTTTTTTGATAATTAGAAATAAACAAAAGAAAGATAAAAAACTTACAATGATTGTGAAAAAAAAAACAAAAAAAAAACTCAAAAAAAAACAAAAAATAAAATACAAAAAAAATAAAAAAAAACAAAAAAAAAAACAAAACAAAACAAAACAAAATACAAGAAAAAGCAAAAACAAAATACAAAATACAAAAAAATCTAAAAAAAAAACTAAACAAAAAATTAAACTAGCATCTCCTCACGTCCACGTCGCTAATTCTGGATCACGCAAAGCGGGAGAATATGTCTTCAGCAGCCTTCGACAATTTTTTTTGTGATCATCTTGCTTGTCACAATTTGAAAGTTTGAGTGAGTGTAAAACTGCAAAAACTCATTCTGGATGTGTTAACGTTACTTAGCGGTAGCGGTCTCAGAAAGCTATAGAATGACGTCCAATTCGTATTTTTATGTCTACTGCTCCATCCTGACAGATCTGTGTCGGCTGTCAACAGCCAAGATCTGCATTTGACAGCAAGCTTGGTCCTCAAATCTCAGAAAATATTCAATAAATGCTGATTTTTGTATGATCTTTGCTGATTACATTATTTTACATTATTTTACAGTTGGTTTGGCAGTTGCCAGCTGCCAATGCCCATCTCGGATATCGACATTCTATCCGGTAAAACCATGCCAACCTTGTATTTTGATTTCGTGCTCTTCATTGGGACAGTTATTTGGCCGCTGTCAACTGCCAACATATTCTTCCAACTTCATTGTTAGTCATCAATTATATTCCCAGAGAGCCAATGAACGTCTAGCTACTGGGTTTGATTTTATAATACATGACTTGACAGCTGGTTTGACAGTTGACAAGCTGTCAAAACTCTTTTCCGATGTTGAAGTCTTGTTCAGCGGCCTTGGGAAGCGGGAAACGACGCCCAACTTGTTTTTCACTACATTCTGTCCATTTTGACAGTTTCTGACAGCTGTCAACTATCGTAAAATTCTTCCCACATCATTATTGGTCTGCAACCTTCCTGGATCAGCGAATGAATCCCGATTTTCATTGCATTTTCCAACACTTGACAGCTGATTTGACAGTTGACAGCTGTCAAAACTCATTTCTGACACTGAAATCGGAATCAGCGTCCTCGAAAACCTTAAGTGCCAAATTGCCATTAGTTTCCCCGTTTCATCTCCTTCCCAAAAATGTGCCCCTCAAAGGGCTAGTGTATCTAACAAAACAACTTGTAAAGAGTACAAACGTTCCTACAAAATATGTTGCAATTTAAACGAGGAATCCAAAAATATAATAATATATAGGGTGTTCTATTTAAAATAACAAATTTGGTGCTACTTCCGGTGGAATAGGAAGTGATAGAAAGTTAAAAGAATTTCACGTGAGGAGAACTGATTCAATCATGTGACGAGTTTGTTTTCAAATTTTTAGTACAACGGCAATCCCGAAAACTTTTAACGAACGGTTTACCGTAGACACCCTGTATAAGTATGGATTGAAATTTAAGAAAAATGCTCCACCCTAGTCTCCATAAGGAGGTAACAATAATTGTATAGCCTCGGATGACACTAGTAGACATTTTTTGGGTGGTCTGGAAATTAGCGGATTTCATGACATCCTATGACCATTGCTCGATTGTCAGTGATGCCTATGCAATAAGAAAGAGACCACTAATTACTGCTTCATGAATTGACGGAGGTATACAAAAGTTGACAGTTTTTGGGGGTCTAATCGCAAACTGGAAATTAGCGGATTTGATAACTTCCTCTGACCATTGCCCGATTGACAGTGATGCCTATTCGATAATAAGGAGACCACTAATGGAAGGATCCAATGCAAAAAGTTACTAAGTAACTTTTTCGTGTTTTGAGATAGGTGGCGCTATCTATCCAGCGTTTCACGCTCTATCAACTGGTTGAACCAGTTTGACTGTAAAACATTTCTAAGTACCTCAAAACAGTATGCGGTTATTATGATGGTGTGGCCATTTCAAGGCAAGAAGTTACTAAGTTTGAAAAGTGTGTAATTTCAACAGAAAAAGTTTCTAAGTCATCAGCTGATCAGCGGCGTAATGTAACCAATTCTTAACTTCAAAACGGCAATACGTGATCGTGAGTGTGTGTTATCAACGTGCCTTTTAAATTACCTAATAAACAACAGATAATCACGAGGATAATCATCAGTGGTAAGTCATCTCAATGTATTATACTGCTATTAGTTCAATAACTACTTTGTATGCTCTGATAAGAGCATCATTTTGCTTCTGGTTTAATATTATAATCTGAATAATGAGAAAAGTAAATGAATTGGCGAGTTAAAGAACAGTACAAGTCCAAAAAATTTAATTTTCAACTGAGATAGCCATTTTGTTCAGTATTTATAGATCTACACAATGAGTGAAAAAATAGTATTATTGAACAATTTATATTTACTAAATGAAACAGTTTTTTTTTTAATTTTTCAAAATTTCAATATTTGGACTTGAACTCAGCGCTTCCAATTTAATATTGCAGATACAGATGAAGAGACTCGACAGAGATTTCTTTTGACAGCTCCTATGTGGAAGGTACGAAAAGAAAAAATAAGAGTAAGAAGAAGAAGTTAACTCAATACAACAAGGGAAAAACTCGCATCGTTCAGGAACCTAAGAATTTGAAAGGAAAACAATCAAGAATAGAATAATCTCACATCTGGACGTCAACTGTGAAGCTGGATCATCAATTTCGGAGCCAGAACCCTCTGGCTTATTAAAACTGAGTGAACAACAGGCTGCTGGTGACGTTCAAAGTACATCTGACCGCAATCAAGAAAACCAAAGAGACGTCGTAATCAATAGGCAAATTTCTACGCCGCGTGGAAGAAAAAGAAAGTTCGATCCAAAGTCGTGGAAAAGATCTATTCAGCAACGTTTACGTTCAGAATCAAAAATAGTCAGTCGCGAAATTCCAAACTGCCATTGCAGCTGCAGTACAAAATTAGGATTACAGGAACAAACTTTGATGTTTAAGAATTTTAAGCTCTCTTCACACGATGAGCAAACGCTGTATTTTAAGGGTTGCATAAAACCCTGTGAAGTGAAGGGCCGACCAGCACAAAAAAAGGCAAACCCAAGGAGTCGAAGATATTTCACTTATGAAGTGATAAGTAAAAGCAAAACAATATCTTTATGTCAGGCTGCGTTTCTAGCTATCCACGGGATACAACGGAGCAGACTAATGAAAAAAGTGCAAAAACCTGAAGAATCTTATAGAGATATGAGAGGACGTCACACAGACAGATCCAAAAGAGTTTCCGTTGAATCCCTAAATCTAGTGGCCAATTTTATCGAAAATCTGCCTGCTAGAGAATCACATTACACAAGATCCTATAGTAAGCTTCGAAAATACCTCGATTCGAATCTCTCAGTATCAGCTCTTCATTGCACTTTCACAAGGAAATATCCAGAATTTCATCTTTCGTGTGAAATGTTTAGACGTGTTTTTACAGAAGAATTTAATACAAAATTCGGCTATCCAAGAAAAGATATTTGCAACAAATGCACCGAATTTATAGTGGCTATTCGAAAAGCTGAAAATGAGAAAAATGATGGGGAAGTTATAAGTTTGAGTACACAAAAAGAGCTACATCTAAGAACACTTCAAAAAAGCCATTTCAGACGCACAGAAGAAGACAGTGGGGAACTCTGAAGAGCTTACGATATGCTTCGATTACGAAAAAAACTTACCTGCTCCCGTTATTAACATCCAGGATGAATATTACCTTCGTCAGTTATGGGTTCACGTTTTTGGAATTCACAGTCTTAAGACTAACAAAGCTGTAATGTATACTTACGCAGAGAATATCGCAAAAAAGGGACCAAATGAGGTAATCAACTGCCTTGATAACTACATCAAAAGAAAGAAAACTCCAGGGCAAACGACTTTGAAGATATACTGTGATAACTGTTTTAGTCAAAACAAAAACAAATTTCTATTCATCTATCTGGATCAGTTATGTGTTAAGAAGGTTTTCAGCACATCAAAGTTTTGTATCCGATACCTGGCCATGGTATGATGCCAGTGGATAGAGACTTTGCAATGATAGAAAAAAAAAGATTGAGGTATGAGACAGTAGACAACCTGGAGGCTTACGTTAAAATGATTAGATCATGCAACAAGAAGAACCCTTTTGAATGTGTCTTTGTGGAGCACTATTTGCGCTCTAATGGCAAACTTCAAGATGGCGATTCCTTAATCCAAATAAAAGACTTCAAGGCTTTGATAAATGCCTATAGCAAAAAAAGCATCACAAGAATTTCTAAAGAGCGATACGTCGAATTTAACACTGGATCTGGTGCTCAAATGCGAGAAGGCAGCATGACTGGGAATCTGGAACCAAAGCCTTGTACAAAGTAGGAGGGAACAGAAAACTACCTGGGAAGCCAGCATTGGCATATGATGGTGAATTTTTGGAAATAAAGCAACTTAAATATCAGAATGTCTTGCATCTTATTAATCATGTTAAGTCATTGGATAATGCATTTTTTCGACGCACCCTCATTGATGTCCCCACCAGACAAGCTCAACCTTTAGTGCGCGAAGATGAGGTGTAGGACTCCGATGCTAATAAATTTGAATAATAGTTCCATGAAAATAGAAATTTAAGTTAAGCAGTTTTTATATTTTGTTCACCTCAGTTCTGTGAATTATTATTAAATTGCACTGAATTTTGAAAATCATTGTGTTTTTTTCTTTAAACATGTTTCCACTTAATACCGATCATAAAGAGGTATATTTTGACGCCTATGAATAAATAAAGAAGTTGAATAATGATTTTAAAGAGAAATCCAACACAAGAAATTGCTAAGTCAAATTTTTGAAAAAATATTTGGAGCTTACCAGGAGCCATATTGGAAATTTAAGGTACCTAAAACTGTCCCTTTGTCATAGAGAATCACTACAAAAAATATTAGATCAATACGATAATTCATCATATTTAAATTTGCTTTTGAAAACTTTAAAATGGATTATCTGAAAACACGAAAAAAGTACTTAGCAACTTCTTGCATTGGATCCTTCAATTAGTACTTCATGAATTGACGGAGGTATACAATACCTAGGAAATTTTTCATAGTTTCTACGCAATAATGTTTAAAACGATCTACATTAACACCGAAACTATTATTACAATGTGAGCGCGATGAAGCAAATTAATTAATAGACTACAAAATTAATTTCATTTTTTTTCTAATTGGCCCAGTACTAGCTTCACTTATAAAAGTAAGTAGTACATCCAGATCGGTTATTTTGGAGACACTTCAACTTCTCTCTCTTAGCCTCTACGAAAGTTCACAAATCACCTAGGGGTTTTTCTATCAATTGAATATATTTGCCGCCACCTTTGCGTAGAAACTCTATGTCTTGATAATGAGTTATGTGTTTGTTATTTATTGTTGATAAGAGCTCCGCACATTAATTTATTTTACGGGCCACAAGAACCAAAATAAGCTAGTGTGATTAATAGTCCCCGGAATAGAGATTTCCAACATACAATCTGACTACTTTTCATGGCTTCATATACATAATAAGTAGGGCGTACAAACGAAAGTTGATTATGTAAATGTAGTCGCGGAGGGTGGTAGCAATTAATTATTGCGTGAATCAGAATTGATTACTTTTTCGTGCTAACGGTTAGGAGAATATCTAAGGAATGTGTTATTGCATTGACTAATCTGTGCTTTATGGTAGCGGGAAGTCTTCGAGGTCAGCGAGTCGATATCAAACGAGTCCAGCGTCCACTGACCCGCCATTAATCATTTCGGCCACTCGGAAAAAATCATCAGTAACTACATATTTCATATATACATACTGTATTTATTTAGGGAGGGTTGGAATTTATGAGTTCGACTCTATCTTTCGGATATAATTGCTGATAACCGAGCAAGTTGAAAGCGAGCTATGTGGATATACGTTTTATTGATTCGTTTTAGTTTGATGGAACAAGTCTTTATGATGGGTAAGGCACTATCCCAAACCCTATGAATCTATCAGTTAAACAGCATTAAATGATTTTACAAATGAAGTATCTCACAACGTACACACTAATACTCATGATTTATTACCTTTATTTATTTGCTCTTAGCTACTGCATGTATCGTATGTTCATTAAAAAAAACCTCAAGTGTGCCACGACTTTTTCGTTTTAAAAATTTCAGTTGGCACACTTGACACTTGTTGGGAATTGACAAATAAACGTCAGATCTTTCTAGAAGTTACAATTATTCCGTGCTCACAATGGTTTACAGCAGGGGTCTCCAAACTACGGCCCGAGGGCCACATCCGGCCCGCGGACAGATTTTGTCCGGCCCGCGGAGAGCTAGCATACTTGAAAACTCCTTTTAGAGAACATATTTTTTATAGCAAATTAAATTTAGTTTACTGAAGTATTCTAATTTTATGTTGAATAATTATTAATATGACATCTACATTGATATGGTCATGGGCTAACTACTCATAACATTGTTGTAGGCTTATTGTTATTGTTTTTGTGATAAGTTGGATAAAGAAACACAGAATTGTAATGAGTAAAGACATGTATAATATGCAGAAAATTTAACTTCAGTATATAATAACTAACAAATTATGTAAATGATCCAAGTAACATTTTATACATTTTAAATAAAAACATAACTTATAACAAGCATAATGACATATGAAATACTAATGAGATTTATGTAATTGAGATTTTCCACTGACAATAGTTTGTAGTTGTGGACTAATTTTACTTGTACCAATTATTAAAAGAGATTTAAGATGCTCATCAGTTAATTTAGATCTGTAAACATTTTTTGTGTACTTCATTTTGGAGAAGGACTTCTCACACAAGTAAGTAGTACCAAAAACAGAAAACAGCCCACGAGCAAATTTATGCAAATTATCAAATTGTGTCAGTGGAAGACTCTTATAAAATACCAACTAAGATGAGTTTTGATATTTGTTCTTAATTATATCACTGCACTGTGGATCAATCATTTCCATTTGAAGTTCCGGGGCTAGGGTTTCAATGTCAGTATCAAAAGGATTCTGAAAAATCTTCATTTGATTCGCAATGGCATCAAAGTCCGAGAAACGAGTATCAAAATTTATTTTCAAAGCACTCAAAGTTTCGATTGCAAAATCGATAGGAAACTCAGTCTCAGTGGTGTGGCTGAATATTTCACATGTTTTAAAATGTGAAAAACATTTACTTCGTAGTTGTTACTGGTTGTTGATTGAAACAGTATCAATTTCTTCCCGAATGATTTGATATTAGTGTATAAATCAGGAAGATGCTGGTTTTCTCCTTGCAATCTCAAATTCAGTTCGTTCACATGTTTTGTCAAATCAACATAGAATGCTAACTTCCACAGCCATGCGTTGTTTTGTAATTCAGTAAGAGGGCGATGCTTTTCATTCAAAAAAATTTCGATAACTGCTCGAAGTTCAAAAAAGCGCTGAAGGACTTTCCCACAACTAAGCCAACGTACGGCAGTATGATAAGGTAAGTCATTTTCTCCAATCTCTTCAATAAATTGTCGGAATTGTCGGTGATTCAGCCCAAAAGATCTGATAAAATTAACAGTTGATATGACCGGTTTCAGAACTTCAGACATATCCAAACATTTTCCGCACAAAGACTGTTGATGAATGATACAATGTAAGACTAATGGTTTTGAACCACCGTCATTTTCTACAGCCTTTGACACAAGAGCGACCACTCCTTTATCTTTCCCACTCATGTTTTTGCCTCCATCAGTTGTAATACATTTCAAGTTTTTCCATCGAAGGATCTTTTGATTAATGGCTATTTCAACTCCTTTGAAAATATCTGTACCAGTAGTTGTGCCATGAATACTATACATATCAAGAAGTTCTTCATGCACTTCATAGCTTTTATCTACTCCTCGAATATAAATCAACACCTGAGCAGTATCTGACACATCCGTTGACTCATCCAAGGCCAAAGAAAACCACTCAACATGTCCATTTTTGTCGAACAGTTGAGAGGATATATTTTCAGCGATGTTTTCTACCCTTCGAGCCACAGTGTTTGCTGACATACTGACAGTTTTTAATAAATTTACCTTTTCAGGGCACATTTCTTTGGCTGCTGCAATTATGCATTATTTGATCATTTCTCCATCGGTGAATGGTTTTCCACGTTTTGCAATTTCAAGAGCCACACGAAAGCTGGCACGAGTTGCAGCCTCTTGTTCGGTTTTGAGTTTTGTAAATGAAGATTGCTGCGATTTCAATCCGCGCTTCATAGCTTCAAATTTTTCTGTCCGCAAACTTCCTGTATATTTTGAGTAATTTTGAAAATGTTTTGTTTCATAATGATGTTTAATGTTACATTCCTTGAGAACGGCTATGCTTTCATTGCAAATCAAACATAGCGCCTTGTTACTGGACTCAATTACGAAATACTGAATGTTCTACTGATCTTTGAATTTTCTGCATTCACTATCAATTTTTCGCTTCTTTTCCATACTACTAAATCACACACAAAAGCAACAATTCAAATCAAAATACTGTTACAAAGATGTCTTAAACTTAAACACGCACAAACACGTTTTAAGGAGGTACGCACTATTTATTTCACAACAGTGTCATAGGAACTGACTTGTGGTTGCGCCACTAGCCTTCTTATATATTCCAATTACTGCCATCTAGAAGTGAGTGGAAGACACCAGAACTTTCTCGAACCAACGAGATTATTCTGTACGTGCTATTGGTGCCATCTGTTAGCGATAGAAGGTACTACCTATTTCCGCTTGTGTCCACCAGATGTTGTGTCACGTTACTCCTCATGACTCGTACTCTACGACTAATCTAGAAATTACAGATAATGACAGGAAAATTAATAATATGCAGTGTTGCCGTTTTGCGGACTTTAGTCCGATTTGCAGCCTTTTTTAAACGTTGCGTACTTTTGCGGACTTTTTTTTTCATCAGTGGACTATTTCACTTTTTACCACCGGCAACAATGATAATATGGTTTTGGCCCTCGGAACTTACTGATGTAATCAGTATGGCCCTAAGGCTGGAAAGTTTGGAGACCCCTGGTTTACAGCAACCAGCAAAAAACGTTTCTGATTGAAAGTTATTTCCGAAATGGGATTAAAGTGGACGGAAATTGGATGTATTCATTCGACGCACCTTTAGCAGAGTTTCAGGAAGAATTTCCTAACGTGCCCATTATTTATGATGAATTTAAAAATACCTCATCACGATCTGTTGTATTATTTCGTGAAACGGGTAGTATTCTCCGTAAACCAGGAAGTGGTAGACCAGTTAAACGATGTTAAAAGATGCTAATAACACAGCCCAAGAAATTTTGGAAGATGAACCTACGACTTCTCTGCGTCATTTGTCACAGCAAATGAATTTATCAGTAGGAACATGCCACAAGCTTCTAAGAAAACATTTGCAAGTATACTCTTATCGCATAACATCGGTTGATTACCCCAGACGACTGGAATTTTGTCAGTGGTTTTTACAAAATGTAAACGAGGATGTTTTACAAATTACTTTTTTTTACCGATGAAGCTTGGTTTTACAAGGATGGGTACATTAATTCCCAAACTATGAGAATTTGGTCGGATGAAAATTCTCGTATATATATATATCAAGAGAAACCACAACATCCACAGAAAGTTGGCGTTTGGGCAGCGATTAGTGGGAGAAGATTAGTTGGACCGATATTCTTTGAAGGTAAAATCCTATTTTTATTATTAATAATAAAAATTCAATAACCGTGCATTCATTTTAGGAACGATAACTGCAAACCGTTATCATACAGAAATTTTATTGCCTTTTATAAATGAATTAAATGATGACGAACTGCAAAGTGGATATTTTTATCAAGACGAAGCAACTCCTCATTGCACAGTGGATAATTTGGCCATTTTGGAGGAATTTTTTGAGGACCGAATAATAAGTCCAAATGCACGATTTCCTGGCCGCCCTTCATGCGATTTAACAACATGCGATTTTTTCTTGTGGCCATACCTGAAAAATTGTATTTATGCACAATCAGTACACAATCTAGAAGACATGCGGCAACGAATTCGAGATAAATTTATAGAAATTAACAATAATCCAGTGTTGTTGCGGAGCATAATGGAGGGTGTGCGACGAAGAGTTCAGGTTTGTGTTCAAGAAGAAGGAAGGCACATACAACATTTAATATAATTTTATAGTGAAAAATTTAACGTAAGTATCCATAAATTGACTACAGTTTGTTTAATTTTGAGAAGTAACATAACCTCAATATGTGTTACCAACATAAATTTTTAAAATTAAAAAATCATGGCACACTTGAGGATTTTTTTAATGAACATACTTTATTAGCAGATAGGGGTTACCAATCAACTCCTTTTTAAATTTTAATTAACCAATAATAAAACCCTGTTTTTGGTGATGAATTCGATTCAGATATTCTAATAACATAATAAAAAATTATAACACCACAATCATAGGTTTGCATTTAAATTAAAATGAAACGAGTGCTCCGTAGATGAGCTTTATTTCACTAGTAGAACACGATCAAGAGTCTCACAAGTCGAAATTAAAATCTATCAAATAAATAATAGTGATATGACGTTTTAATCAAAATGGCACGATCAATAAATTTAACGTTTCTGTCTTGATTAAGGTATTTTAAAATAATAAAGTTTCATGAAAAATTTTCTTAATATGCCAAACTCACGCACAAGATATTAATCTTTGTGAGTCATGTTTATTCAGTTGTATTCGCTAAATTGCTTTTGAATGAATAAACTTATTATTATTATTATTTAAAAGGACAGTGTTAAAAAAGCCCTGTCTTTTCACCTAACCCCGCAACGGAAAAAATCTATTTAATTTGTTTCCGTTAACAAGATTTTCAGTTCTTCGGATTATTAAATAAGACTTATGTTCAAAGTTTTATGTTAATTGCTGTATTAGTTTTTCAGATACAGCGTGTACTTTGACTTTCACCTGACCTTACGTAGACGTCACAATGTCAAAACAAGGTCGTTATGTCACTACTATATGCTCTCCTTCAAACCATTCAACTTTTATCTGAAACATATTTTTGTATCATTGATATAATCCATCCCGAATTTTTGGTCTTTGATAGAACTTCAAAAGTTTTCCCCAGACTTTTCCGCAGCCTAACCTATGTTTTCATCATCCATAGGCGTTATGGAAATATATTAAATAGGTTTTTTTCAGTTGCGGCGTTTGATAAAAAGACGGGTTTTTTCAACATTGTCCTTTATAATTTATTAACCGTATATAATATCAAAGCATTCTTCTGGTTTTTAGGGACGAGATATTTATTCAGAAACTGCTTGTGAACGCCAGATAAACGGGGTTTGTAAGCAACCAAATTGCATCGTATATTTTGGTGTTGTGTAACTGATTTATTTCAGGAACTATTGAAACCTCTTTTTTCAACACTATGACCACGTTTTAATGCCAAAGTGAAACAAACAAAAAATCACATTCTTTATATATAAATGCTGTAAGAACTTTACAGCAATTTCTTTTTGTCAATTATAATGGTAATTTTAAATTTGAGTTGCTGGATTTATAAACAAACTTTTGCTATCTGAAATTAAAAACATAAATAGTTCAATCAGTTTTGACGAAGAGATTTTAAAAATATATGTTAGTTTCCTAGTTTGATAAAAGTTTGATAATAGTTATTTAAGCAACAAGGAACGTAAGGACGTATTAACATTTGAGGTAGGCGAATACGAACCGAGGCGGAGCCGAGGCTCGTCGCCTGCCGAAAATGTTAATTGTCATTACGTTCCGTGTTGCTTATTAATTTTTTTCCGCTACCGGAAATATAATACTTAAAAATGATCAGAAAATATTCTAAAATACGGCTTGTAACTTTTGGGATTCAAATTTTTATAGTCACCTATGCGTTCTATGCGTCCTATGGCAACCCAGCAACGGAGAAAACAATGTCGAATTTTGTTTGTTTGTGTCAATCCAGTGACAGTTTTTGCGGGCATGGATGCAAACGAAGCTGCGAATATTGCGTGTTAGAATGTGTTACCGACAAAATCTAAAAAGGTATGTGTCCTGTTACGACTCTTTTAAAGCAGTGGTTATGTAAAAAGGATGCCGATTCTGTAGGTATAGACGAAAATGTGTTGCTCGCCTATATGTTGGAGCGTTACGTTTCTGTTTATTATTTTCCTAGGTCCGTAAGTAAAAATTAAGTTCCGTCGTCAAGGACAACAAACACCACGAATGTTATCAGCCACTTACGGTACCTGTAACCATGCATGCAATGCGTATTTACGTTGTCGGTAGCGGAAAAAAAGATCTTTTCACACACGTTTGCAGGAAATCAATTTTAAATAACAAACAGTATACACAACACAACAACCATGTTAGAGATATAAATAATTTAAAGATCTTATTTTCAGCAAATAAATGACCTAATTTAAATCTCAGAGAGGGCTTAGAAATAAACAGAGCCATAAAATGGGGAAAACATCTCGTTAATGACAACGAGGAGATTTGGTCTTCCCCAATATTAAAATCCCTTATTACCTGATTATAAATACATTTGTCGCCTTCTTTTATAATTCACTCTTGAAAATGCTGAAACTAGCGAAACTAGTCGAGTAAATAAACAAAAAATTTGTGAAACAAACCAAGTGTTAATTTTTGTTTTATCTTTTCTTATTATCAAAATGTTTCACCAAGTGATAAGTTAGAAATTTATTCAAGAAATGCTAGAGATAATTTTATTTTTTCCACCTCAGATTGCCATATAAACAAAAATAACACACTTCAAATAAATGTACTTGGTTTCTTACAAGAATTTAGTTGTATAATAGGATACTCTAGATATGGCAAATTAAAATTGTGAGTAATATGTTATTAATTATTACATATCGCTGATTAAAAATGCAAGTGTGATTAATTCAGTATAAAATATGCTAAATAAACCAGTAACTTCAATTACACTTCCGCTTATCCCCGCATACGAAAGCATACCTCCCATATGTAAAAACAGATCCCTGCTTAAGGCATCCCTTTTGGTTTTAGCAGATTCTCGCCCTTTGCAACCGGATTTTCAGTGCCAACTTGTAAAGCCCTTACTGAAGGAAGGGAAAGCTCTGGTCCAACTGCGCTATTTAATAAATCCCGAATCTTCATTTGCGTTCCAGAAGAAAGAAGTCATTTGCACATCCACCAGCCGCCAGATTACACGAGATAAATCAGAGTAAATTGCGAAGTGTAATTAACAGCGGCTGTCGAATGATAGAATGTACTTCGGAATTGGAGGCGCAGCGGAGAACCGCTGAAATATGATCTCGACATGATTTGCTGCTTTCCGATATTTGAAATTGACTGCGCTGATATTTATGACGTTCTACGGTCACTTTACAGATAACAAAACATTAGATACACTAGCCGAACATAAAAATGTTCTCGATCATCATTTTGTTATCTAGTGTCCGTTCAAGATTCACTCATAATCCATCTAAAACCCCGTTTTACTGCGACTTGGTATATTGAAAACATAAAAAAATACGTAAACGTGTTGATTACCGACGTTTTATGGCTTAGCATGATATGACCATAAAGTATATGCATTTTTCACGAATACATCGAAATTAAAATTTAATGTATACTTTGACGAAGCATGTAATTAAAGAAGAATTTCACGAAGCATATCATAAAATTTTAATACAAATAATCAGTAGCAGATCCGCCTAGAGGTAATATAGTACCCAGGTGCAAGAAAACCAAACAGGGCCTCTCTTTAGAGCCCTACAAAAGGGGAAACGAAGGAGGCGCAACGAAGTAATTCCGCCTGTTAAATAATCCGAACTTTAAAGAAAATGTAATTTATTTTTTGTTTTTTTGTGCACATACAGTCAAATCAATCAACAATGAATTCAGGAAAACTTTAGTTGATACATCTCTGATTGTAGAAATTCTCTATTCTCTGAAATTGATTTGAATATAAAAAATGGTGATGTGGCCATCATGTTACTTTCTCCGATGATATCATCATTTATATTTACACTTTCATGGTTTATTTTCTATTTAAATGTACATCGAGCGTTTTGTAGACTCCGTGAAACTGACATTTTAAACGTCAAGATTATAAAAGATGGAAAAATTATACTTTAAATTCAAAAACTCAGTTTACTCAAAAACTAAAGAGATTTAAAAAAAAACGTATTCTTTATAAGTTGTTCATTTTGGCATTCTGTACTATTACCATGTTCATTTGAGATAATAAAATAATTTCAAAATTCCACCAATTTAGTCGTAGAAAAAGTATAGTAGGCAATTCGTGTTATAAACTTCTCTGGACACTCATTTTGTCAAACACTCGCTCCGCTAGTGCCCAATAAACTCGTGACTAAAGTGCCGTTTATAACACTTGTTGCATATTATACTCTTATTTGTAATTTTGTTTGTTATCGCATTTAACTCGTAATTTTGATACAGCAATCACTTGCGACATTGCTCAACACTCAACTTTTGTAACAATCGATAAACTCCGACTATTTTTAAATACAATATCACGACTGCAACTGGCCCACGTAAAGTTTAAATAAAAATCAAATCATCACGCTCCAATTGTCTGTCAATTCGATTTCAACATTTCAAATATGCATTATAAAGACTGCCGTATTCCCTGTCTCTCCGAGTCTGATATAAAAATCTACTGACTCAATCCGAAAACTTTACGTCGCTCCTCACAAGATTGAAAAAGTTTCTCAAGCCACATTATTAAAGCTCGTTTCTAGAAGTTCCATCAATTAATTTAGAAATACGACACTAATATATTTATTACGATCCTGTTATTATTATACTTTTTGTAACATCTAGTTGTTAAATGTTGCTTTACGGACTGTTTTATTATGTAAACAACCTCATAACGGACAGTTAAGAGCGGACGTTATGACATGGGCAAATTCAGTAGGTTTTAGCAAAAATGCCCAACCTACAAAAATATTAGTTGATAAAATATTGCCATCTCCCATTAAATTTAAACCACATCCTTGCCATAAACAAGGATCTTGTCTATGAGTACTTGTTCGATTTTCTCCAAGAGACGCGTATTAGATTGTAAGCTATAATTATATCATATATCTCTATTGTTATATCTTTCCAAGGGCCTCTCCTGTTAGCGTAATATCTTAAACGCCATGCTGGCCCTCACTGACTACCTGTTCTCGTGTTGTATCATCAACATAATTTAAATTAAAGGTCAACTTAATAAAAATGTGTCGTGACTGAATGGCGAAAGTCTAAGTAAAAAAAAAAGTAGGTTTTAAGTGGGAGCACACGAAACAGATATCCAAAAATAATTTATTGAAAAATTCAATAACGCATTATAAACATTTATTTTTAAAATTCCTTTATGACATTTTCGTAAAATTCACGACGAATTAAAAAGTCTAGGCTCAAGGGGATAAGGAGGGTGATTTCCCCATCAGCCCTTCTTTGAATCCGCTAGTGCGTTTTAATTAGGTAACAATAAGAACGTAAATATAAACTTTATAAAATCACTAGCGCAGACAGTGCCCCTGAAAAATGTCTTTTTCTTCCTTTGCCTGGTACGCCATCGACAGAATGAATTCCCACATGTTGAGAGGTACATTTACCAAACATGTGCTTTGCCGTGCCTTTTACGGGATTTTGCAGATACAAAGAGGAGCTGGCCTTTATTCACAATAATTTTACTAATATTCATATTTTTAACCTACAAAAGTTGGGAAATTAGCGATTCGCTTTGTAAAGACATATCTGTTGATCGGCAAAAACACTATTTCGAAGTAATATTTTTGCATTATATTCATTATTAAAACATATTTTTTCTTCAAATGACAGAAAATGATGTCCGTATATAACTCAGTCGACTGTGGAAAAATGTCACATTTCCCCCAGTGGAAGTTTTATTTTTCCTATCCCAGTCGGCGGAAGTGAAAGTTTTGTCATGGCAACATTAAACAAACATCGCGAAGCTATACTATAAATTACATCAAAAACAATTAACCCTTTATAGGATACTGGTCGATATATCGACCGGTGCTGAAAAAGATAGTCACGGGTTCACGTCTAGTTGGAAATTAAAAAAGTACAATATTTGAAAAATATTCCCTAAAAAGTTGAAATTAGTCCGATTAAAATTGACGAAGTTTTTCTGAAAACCGCATTTTTAACGCGGTAACCATGATATCTCGAAAACTACTGCACCAATTTTTTTAAAACTTCCACGTTTATTTGAGATAAATTATGCCAGTGATATAGAGAAGGATTTTTTGTTTGATTGTTTGATTTTTATGAAAAATTAAAATTTTAACTTTGAAAGTCCGCCATTTTGTCCCAGATAAATATATTGACAAACTGTTCTTTCAATCACTAGTTACTTTAATATATTACAGTTTTTTTGTTTGTTTTTGATTTCTGATAATCCAAATCCGAGTAGTAGTGGTCACCGCGAAACCTGTTTTTTTTAACGGCCTTCAGGAGGAGGATCATATCTTTCTTTATTGCTAAAATTTTTCCTATAAAATGTACGTTACATTCATGAAAATACAGGCTACCACATACATTAACTCCATTTTAAACAAGTTTTATATTTTTTGCAATAAAAAATCCCAAAAATCACCTATTTTTCGGCTTCCTGACTAGGCATGACCCCTTAATCCAATGTTAATGGTTGTATTTCCGACTAGTTATGTGTAAGAGCGTCACCTGGATGGATTGTGGTTCGTATATGCACCAGTTGTGCGTTAGTTTGCGAGAAGTGGGGGAAGCGATCGAATTATCAACCAGTATGCACCCTAACACCGCGTGGTACACGTTGTCTCGTAAACTGGAATTTCTATGATAATACTACTACGAAAATTGGTGAATTTATAAAGAAATGTATGCTGAATACTATACAGTATTAATTTATTTCTCAAAGTGTCCGCTTTGATGATATATTTGTTCCACTGTATCATAACCTAAAATACTCTGCCGCATATACAAGGTGTCTAAGAAAGACACCACCAAAATGATATGGTGTATTCCTGTGACAAAAAAAAGCAAATTAACTAAATTCACCTATATGAAAAATTACATACTTTCCAAGATACAGCAAGTCAAAGTTTAAGATTTTTTAAATATTTTAATCTATATCTCAAAAATGGGAGATGAGAATGATTTGGTTTTTTTTTCTGACAACTACATGACAACTACATATGGTACTACATTGTTTAAAAATTTCAAGAAATTTCTTTAAGTACAAAGGTGCTCCAGAGGACATGCTGTATACATTATTACATAGAACTTTTTTGTTCTTCACATTTTTTACGATTTAATATTTTTTTCAATGCAACTCATCACTTTGAAAGAATTTATAACTCTTAAAGTTTTTTCTTTACGCCTTATTTTTAACAAAAAATAAATAAAAAAGAACTTATTGTGAAATTTTTAAACAATGTAGTACACCATATGTAGTTGTCAGAAAAAAAAAACCAAATAATTCTCATCTCCCATTTTCGAGATATAGATTAAAATATTTAAAAATTCTTAATCTTTGGCTTGCTGTGTCTTGAAAAGTATTCATATATATGAATTTAGTTAATTTGCTTTTTTTTGTCTCAGGAATACACCACATCATTTTGGTGGTGTCTTTTTTAGACACCTTGTATACAGTGTATGAAATTCAGTGCACTCTTTCGTTATAAGTCAATAATGGATCGCAAAATTTCACTGAACGATCTGGAATCAATGGATCCTGACAATGTCTATGCCCTATGGAGGTGATTCTGACGCAGATGGCGACTTTCCAATTTGCAACCCATAAAGTAGCTCCACACCCAAGCGCTCTAGCTGATGAAGACCTTTTCACGAATTTTTCACCAAATCAATAAAATCAAGAAGAATCTGATGGCGAAAATGATGAACTGCTATGAGTGGTCAAAATTTTTATTTTTAAATAAGGTAAAGGTATCAAACATCCTCATTTACTGAAGATTTTTGACAAAATACAGATTCACCGCTGGATATCTTCAATTTTTTGTTTGATGAAGAATTGATCGATCTGACAATTACACAGTCGAATCTGTATGGTGAGCAAAAAGGCAGTAAGCTAGATTTGCAAGAAGATGAACTAAGGGCTTTTTTAGGAATGTTGATCCTAAAGAGTCTTGATCCTCCACCCAGTATTCGGCTCTACTGGTCGACAAATGTAAACTTTAAACCGCAATATCACACAACGGACTAAATATTTTTATATTTTTATTCATTTTAACAATATTTACAAAGAAGTAAACTTTTTCGAACAAGTCACAACATTTCAAAACAGAATTAGGCAAATTTTATTTTAATTTATATTATAATTTGTATACTGTGCTGTAATTATATTATATTTATTCTTTTTTATGTAATGGTCTCCGTAAATAAAGATTTTATTATTAATAATAAAGCTAGAATTGCTGAAGTTACGCCAATGAAGAGATTCTTGAAGATGTTGCGCTTCTTGCATCTAAGTGATAATTCAAAAAGAAGGGAGAAGACAATTTCGATAAATTGTATAAGATCTCACGCATAATGAAAAAAATGAATGAACATTTCTTAGTAGCTTTCAGTCCATCAAGAAATTTATCTACAAAGGCAGAACTAGCCTGAAGCCTTTAAGGAGATATTTCAAAGTCTGGGGTAATAGCTTCTGCTAAGACAGGATACCTTCTGCAATTCTTCGTATATGAAAGGAAGAAGAGAGTGACGTAGACGGACCTTCAGTGAGCGAGTTGTTCTCGAACTTACAAAGTCATACAACGGAAAAAATGCCTACATCTTCTTCGATAACTTTTTCACGAGTTTCAAACTGCTGAACAAGCTTCTGGAAAGGTCTTTCTATGGCTGAGGAACTAGCTATGGACTATTCGTACGAATATTCAAAATTTTCCGAAAAATGATCTTGCTGACGATAACAATCTGGCTTCTGGATAATATGATTATGTGAATCGTGATATTTCAGTTGCAAAGTGGAGAGATGGGGGAAATAAATGCGTAGTTATTACAAGTACAGTGCACAGGATTAACAAAACTTCAACTGTTTCGGGTCGGAACAAAGATTTTGAAAAGATTCCGGTAAGATGTCCCTTATCAAGCTGATTATAATATGAATATGAGGAGCGTAAACATGTTCAACTAGCTCCTCCACGAATGCTACGATATAGCGTGGAAATCTCGACGATGGTGGTTGAAACTATTCTACCATTTGCTAGAATGCGCAATCGTCAATTATATTATATGAATTACACAAAACTGATTCAATAAAGATAAACCAAAAACCTAAATCTCTTCTAGGCAAATATTATGGCCCCAGACAGCCTCATAATTGATCACAGGTAAGAACAAGATGAAGAAGATGGATAGACGTGCAAATTTCTTTTGTATCATTCAATCTCAGACTGACACTCGTAATCTCCAATTAAACTTAGATATTATCGCAGACTGGTGCTCCAATGTTAATATTAAGTTTAATACAGCCAAGTGCCACGTTGTTCATTACAATCGCACCTTCAAATTATCTGCATGTAAATACTACATAGCAGACTGTCAGTTATCTTGTGGTGATACTTTCAAGGATCTTGGTGTCATTTTTGACAAAAAGCTTACCTCTGCGGATCATGTGGACCCACTCGCAACCCGGAGAAGAGTGAGGCCCCGTAAAAGGCCATAGAGCGCTCTCAAGACAACAGTCAATTTTCAACACTCAGATAGAATTCAACAATAAGTCGACTCAGATCATTCAGTGCAACCTTCGACTTTGACTAAGTCACAACACCACAATCGACGCAGCCGTCGATCCACCACGCTGCCGATCCACCGCGCCGCCGACTCCGACACAGCCGCCGCTGCCGTTGCCGCCGGTCATCCATCCGCGATATCGTCGGCCTCTCTTGCTTCTCGCTAACTTTAAGTGTTGTGCTGATGACTATACTTTTTTCGTGACTGTTTATTCTTTTTGTGACATTATTTTATTGACTTATTTTTCGTACGTGTATATATTTTTGAACATTGAACATTTTTGTAATAATTTTCCGTATGTAAATAACAGCGCTAGCTATAAAACTTTCTCTGCCTCCACCCCATCCTTGTGTTCTTGTGCTGTTTCATAGCGAACCGACTCCGAAGAGCTAGCTGGTGGTCATCGAGGGCGGTTTTTCACCACCGCGCTGCTACCGCACAATCGAAGGCGTGGATTCCCGCCACGCACCCCTACCCGAAGACGACGCCTGAGGAAGAGACGTCCTCCGACCCGACTGCGACTGCCTGTCTATCAAAGACGCCGCATCAGTCGTCCGAGGCGCCGCAGCTCGTTTGGACGCCGAAAGCAGCGACCGCCACCAAAGTTGTGACCACGACTATGGGCCGCGAATCGTGGCGCGTTACCGTGACCGCGTGAAATGAATAATCCCGGACTTAATGATTGACTTAGTATCAGTGCCCCGCGAAAGGATGCAATTAGTGTAAGTGCCCTCATGGACGCTCCAGTGCGCCATGAACAATACCCGATTAATCCACACGTCAGCCTGACGACACGCAGGTACCATCCAGGAATTTATCGTGACGTTGCCCCAAACAGTTGTATGTACACATGTAAAAAGGTTCCACAACACCAAGGCGTCGAAACAAAAACCACCCACAACACCAGCCCAGACACACACCACCTACAACCACCCGCCTGCATGCGAAAACACATGCAGTGGTGCCCATTAAACCGATTGAAAACACCATCTATGACCGGACCATCTCCAGCTTTATCCTCCCGGGCTCCGCCCCGTGTTCCACCCGGCGTTCAATGCACCAGCCGCCTCAAGGATTGAAGATACAGACCTCACGCCTTGGTACCCGCCGTGCCAGTGCACTTCAGGATGTCAGCTCATCCCCGGCCGGCCCAGACGTGACTACTCCTAAGATGCGGCCACCCCAGGCATCCAGTGATGCCGAGATCCGGTGTCGAGATGACCGAATCCCCTCGCACCACAACCGCGGAAGGATCTCCCCAAGGACCAGTGTCCTGACCAGCGTCAAGAGCAGACAGTGCTGCCTCTCCAAGACGCCCACGAGAAGTTCCCAGTAGAACTTGTATCCAGTGCAGGATGCCCGAATCTCCCTCACACCTTAATTTTGGAAGGATCCACCCAACGATAACGACTCCAACTGGCAGCCATCATATGTACAGTCAGAGAAAACACAAATGCGAAACTCGCTCGGCGAGGGAAAGCTGCCGCATGTCGGTGCTTAGTTCGGTCGAAACCCCCTGCCTAAAGTACAATTATGAGGTAATAAAATTTACCTACTCCCACTTTGTAATTTATGAATTACCGAACTGTTTTCACCAATCGTAAGCGACTCATTACAAATATATAGAGCATATATAAATGTTAAATGTTGTACATAAATGTGTAACATGTACTATTACCACTTATGTACCTCGCTATATTACATGCTTATTAGCCAATTACAATTAACGTACGCCGTCCCTCCACATTCGTCTCTTCGTCTTTAAATATCAAAAGTGACAGTGACATTTAAACGTCAGATTACAACTTATTGGTTAACACAATAACCGACACAATAAACTTCACGCTGTGCCTTATTGGTACTTTCATCGCAATGGTATCTTAGTAGATTAACACTTCAGAGTAAGTACAACGATCCGTATCCTTAAATTTGTTCAATCAATGTATTGGACAATATATTATTCGACGGAAAATTGTTCGAACGATAATTTGTTTGTTTAGTTTGCTATTACCGGACAATTGCATGCAAATTTAAACGTCACCCGGACAAGATTCAGTTTCAATATGTCTTTAGTTTAAGCGAATAAATGTAAGGTCGAAGGTAAAGTATAGTACATAGCGCGAGTTGTAACGCATATACGCGCTCGTGAAATTACGTTACTCGCCGCTACGCGGTTCGTACGTAATATCTTTCACTTGCGCGTAATTTGCTACTTACAACTCTAGTTATGTAATATACTATTACAAGCCTAGTTGCCTCCTCGCCCCTAAGTGACAGAGTGACGGATTCCATATCTGTGATTTTTTCATCTTCCAATTATTGGTGCGTTATTAAAAAAAAATCGAATAACTAAAATTTTTACGTTATTTTGATATTTTTTTATATAAAGGGTCCGCCAAACTTTTTTTTTTTTGAAAATGCTATAAAAAAAAACTACTTTCTAACTATTTTCTAAAATTTCTTTTTTTATTTGAAAGTACAATCCTTCCGGTTAATAATGGAAAATAATTTCATTTAAATGGCTGCCTCGGCTGGCCATGCAGTAGCCTACACGATCGGTCCAATTTTTAAGCACATTACCGATTGTGTGCAGCTGTATTTCACCAATGGCTTCACGAATATTGTCCTTTAAAGCGTCAATTGTCTCTGGCTTGTTGGCGTAACACTTATCTTTGAGGGCACCCCACAAATAATAATCCATCGGTGTCAAATCGCAGCTCCGAGGTGGCCAAACGACATCAGCTCTGCGGCTGATAATGCGATCTTCAAAAACAGGGCGCAAAACATCGAGTGTAGCTTCGGCTGTGTGGCACGTAGCGCCGTCCTGTTGAAACCAAATGTTGCTAATATCCTCCTCTTCAATTTGTGTGAACAAAAATTCGTTCAACATGGCCCGATAACGATCGCCATTAACTGTAACGGCCACTCCTTGCTCATTTTCGAAAAAAAATGGCCCAATTATGCCTCTGGACCAAAATCCGCACCAAACAGTGACTCGTTTTGGGTGTATCGGCTTTTTAATGTATGCGTGCGGGTTTTCTGTGCCCCAAATGCGACAATTTTGCTTGTTTACATACCCGCCAAGATCAAAATGAGCTTCATCTGAAAAGATGATTTTTTTGGCAAAATCGGCATCTTCTGTAAGTCGATCGCAGGTCCACTCAGCGAAGCGAAAACGCATTGGATGGTCAGTTGGCTTCAACTCCTGAACCAATTGGACTTTGTATGGCGTCATACCAAGGTCTTTATGCAAAATTCGTCTCAATGATGTCTCCGAAATGTTCAATTGTTGAGAACGGCGGTGAATTGATGTTGATGGCGCTTCACGCACACTTTCTGCCACACCAGCAATATTCTCGGGTGTACGCACTGTTTTTGGCTTTTCACGCTTTGGTTTATCGATGAGGATGCCAGTTTCTTTCACTTTTTTCACAAAATAACGAACATACGGAGCCGACGGTGCTTCCCTTCTTCCAAAATCCGTACGCAATTTTCGCACACATTCTGCAACATTACCATGATTTTCAAAGTAATGTCGCAATATTTCCCAGCGTTGTTCTAGCGTATACACAACCATATTCATTCAGCGGAAGGATAATAGTATATTATTATACAAGTTTAATAAGAGGGTATATTGTGGCACGAGTGGGTTTGGAGCACGACGAGCGCAGCGAGGAGTGATCCAAGGAACGAGTGCCCCACAATGCCTCTTATTAAACAAGTATAATATACTATTTTTTCTACTTTGGTTTTAGTTAAGCATTCATTCCTAAAATAAAATATATACTTAAACATAGTGAGTTTTATCTTTTAATATGTGGCAGCACTGAAAAACAATTCAATCAGTTGACAGTAGATTATTTATTTTAATAGTGAATTATTATTTAAAATGCAACAAAATTCAAATATTCCTGGCACACCACCCGAAATTAGGGAAATTGCTATGGGTGCAATTAATAAATTACTCCCAAGTAAGTCTAAAGCGATTTATGAAAAAGAATACAGTGTATTTAATTCGTGGTGTAAAGAAAAAAGTGTAGCAGTTGTTAGTGAAAATGTATTACTTGCGTATTATGAGGAGATGAGTAAAACGAAGAAATCCTCGACACTATGGGCATCCTATAGTATGCTGCGTGCATGCCTAAGTGTCTTTAAGAACTTGGATATATCAAAATTTGCAAGATTGCAAGGATTTTTAAAAAAGCAGTCTGAAGGTTACCAGCCTAAAAAGTCAAAAATATTGGATGGCTCTGAAATAGATTTGTTTTTACATGAGGCAAATGATCTCTCTTACCTGGCATTAAAGGTAGGTTAAATCTGAATCTTCAATGAATTATTTATGCGAGTTTCGACTTATAGGTTATCCTGATTATGGGCTACGCAGGTGCATGTAGACGGGATGAGTTATTAAATATGTCTGTTGGCGACATAGAATTTAAAGATAACATCATTATTGTAACTGTTCCTAAAACGAAAACAAATCAACCGAGAAAGTTTGTTATAAATGAGGAGCAATGGATTGCTTTAGTTAAAAAGTATGCGGATTTACGGCCAAATAATGTTACTACAAAACGTTTTTTTTTACATATCGAAATGGACGTTGCACAAGAGGTCCAATTGGTATCAATAAAATTGGCCAGGTTCCAAGAATAATAGCCTCTTACTTGAAACTTCAAAATCCCGAACAATACACTGGGCATTGCTTTAGGCGTTCGAGTGCATCAAATTTGGCCAACAGAGGTGGAGATTTAAGAATTAATGATTAAGAATCATGGTGGGTGGAAGTCGTCTGCAGTGGCGGAAGGTTACATCGAGAAATCGCTAAAAAAAAAATTGAAGTGGCCCATATGCTTAATCCTAATCACTCACCACAGCCAAGTACGAGCACTTCCTACTCAAATGAACCGTTCTCAGATATTTCAAACGACATGAATGTGAACCTTCATGGTAACACAAACTACCAGCATAGTGTATTAACGCAAAATGTACCTGGCATAACAATTAATGCAAAAGATACATGTGTTGTAACTATAAATGTGTACAATAATTGTAATACCAGTGAACCTTCAAGCAACAGTTAAATACTTGTTTATATTAAGTATTTCTGTTCTATTCGTATTAAACGCTTTATTTATGTTGTTTTCGAGGTTTTTTTCTATCAAATGTTGATTATTTCTATTCATCTTTATTTTCTGTGCAACACGAACACGTTGTGTACATTTCTAGGTTATTCGCATCATAGATTACTTGTATAGATAGACAACCTCTATGCACAAACCATTAACAGTGTTTTACGGCGCAGCGACAAAGGCACTGTATTATTCGGCAAACGATGTAGATGTGTTGCACCTCAACAGCAATTTGCGATCTGCCGCATTTTTAGTATGTAACTCATTAAAGTGTTAAATTATCATTCACGGCAATTTTACATTTTCATGTCGACACCTGTCATATTCCAAGTACTCACAAGTACTACCAATAGCGACAACTAAAATGTTACCACAAACAGTTTAATAATGAGCAAAACAGTAAAATAAAAAATCTCATTATTAAACTATTTTTGATATAACAAAAGGTCGATTATTAAACCAAAGTAGAAAAAACTAATTATCTGTCAAATCAGACATGAGCTCAGTGCTACCATTAACGAAATAAGCACTAGTTGAAAAAAAAAGTTAGATGGCGGACCCTTTATTTGTCAATTGAAGAGTAATTTTACATAAAATTATTGGTAATATTTTAGTATTAATAATTTTCTTTTGAGTTTCGTATAAATAACTCCATTTTTGCCAAGATATTACCTTGAAACCCTCGAAAAATAAGATTGTATAATGTACTAATAATAATTATAATAATCTGAAATATTCACATATATTTTTTACCCAAATAAAAGTTTATTTAGGGTATTAATTTTTTTTTAATTTAACCATTTTTTTTCGCCCCTAAGCGATCAAGTGACTAATAATTTTATTTCGTCATATGATTCCTGTCAGTGAATACCATATCTTTCAATGTGCGCCATTTAGAAAAATTTGAATAACTAATCTTTTTACAATATTTTGATATTTTTGATATATTTATCAACAATTGAGCAGCAAAATTTTATCTAATTAATAATAGAATAACGGTGTGTTTATGTTTAGTTTAGACTTTTTTTAAATTTCAAATACCTTATATCTATACACATAATTATTATAATTATTATACATAATTATTAATTTTTAACTAATAATACATGAAATATTACAATATAATTTAAAATTAAATTGTAAAATAACATTACATAATAATATATAATTTTATACTTATGATTTGGAAATTAAGTAAAATATTGGAATGTTATAATATAGTCGTATTTATTTTCGTGATTATAAGTTAAAAAAAAACTATGAAAAAGACCCTAGCGTTCTTCACATTTTTGAAATATCAATGGATCATTTAAATTATATTTTTAAATTATAAGTAAAAAACCCCTGAAAATTCATCTAGTAATTTTAAAATTTTTAAACACGTGTTTTAGCTCAAAAAAATATGAAGATATTAGAATGAAATACATTTTAATTATTAGTTTATTATCATATATTTCAATTCCATTGAGTTCTAGAGATATTCAATTCTATGATATATATGTAACTTTTATTTACGGGAAATAAGATTTTATACCTTACCATGTGTTTGTTAATACATATAAGGTAACGATAGTATTTAATGCTTATATTACCCTTTTCAAACTAAATTCCTAATAAACGTATTTAAACTTAATTTGCCTACCTTTGAGATTATTTTTCAAGAATGTAAGAAAGAATTACGATTGTTTTAAATTTTAGGCTGTCACTCGATCGCTTAGGGGCGAAAAAGAAGTTAAACTTAAAAAAAAATTAATACTCTAAATGACCTTCAATGACCTTGAAAAAATTTAAAATTGGGACAAAAATATATATTAATTTTTTCAGATTTTTATAGTGGTTAAAGAACAAAAACCTATTTTTCGAAGGTTTCATGGTCATATCTTGACCAAACATTGGTTGTTTATACGAAACTGAAAAAAATAATTCATACCAAAATACTAATATTAATTTTACACAAATTTTTTATAAAAAATATCAAAATATCGTAACCCCATCCTTGTGTTCTTGTGCTGTTTCATATCGAACCGACTCCGAAGAGCTAGCTGGAGGTCATCGAGTGCGGTATTTTTCCATCGCGTTGCTCCCCTCTTAGTTAGAAGTTCGTAGCCAAGGGTGAGAACTGACAGTAGCCTGGATCTCTTCTTCCACCAGGGGTGCCAAATTCTTGTGTCTGCAAAACTTATACCAAACGGTTAAAGTTACAATAGCTATTAATAATATAATAAAACCAAGAGTGGAGAATCTTTGTTCCGAAGTGTTAAGTCCTCATAACGTGCAAATATCGAAGTAGATTTTCCAAAGACAGCTTTTTTTTCTATTATGACCGTTGGACTTTACTAAGTTGGGGGCCTTCTATCTTCGCAGAAGGTGGTCAGCTTCTCTTCCCTTGTAGATGAAAGAATCCATTCGTTGTCAGATGTCTTTCTCAATTCTGACTGATTAATACTGAGTATCTTGTAGGTGTACTGGTCTACTTTATATTCATGTTTAAGTAACTTGTATTCACAAGTAGTTTCGCCTGTTGTTCATATGCTCTATTTCATTAGTCAGAGGTTGTACGTCATATTGAGGATATCCATGATGATATTTTATTTTTAATTGTTCCAAGATAGAATGGGATCAGTATTTCTCGGATGGGTATTAGCTTTACTTCTCCTGCTGTCCAGTAGACGAAACATAGTAGTCAAAACAATTGTTTCTTCATCAATCCACTCAACCATCTCGTCCAGAAATTCAGCGATTTTAGCGACCTTCCTTTCACTTTTCGAACTCGTTCAGAAATTCAGCAATTGTAGCGTCCTTCCTTAGAACAGTTTCTTCGGTTGGTTCTAGCATGCGCTAACACTCACCGTTAACACTGCACAATTTTAGAAGAGGATAATGTCGCACTATCCTATCCTCGTCGCCAGTTAACGATTGTTCAAAAGCGTCGTTGTTCTTGAAATCAAACTAAAAAAAAAACAACGACGCGTTTGAACAATCCTTAACTGTAAATGTTAATTATTTATGCTGTTGCCCCAAACGAATTTATACAAATTTTAGGTTAGCGTTTTTACATAAAGTTGACAAGCTATCTAATTTCAAAATCCTAACCTCATAATAAAAGTCATTGTTCTTGTGCATATGTTATAATTAAAATGCAATAGTGATAGTGTAACGGCGACGAGTGATTTTGACGACTGAAAGCGTTTACTGAGTCGCATGTATCTGTCCACATAATTGTGAAGCACAAAACTACAAATACGGTTGCAGAAAGATGTATTGTGCGGGACTTCAATGCTTAAACGTTAAATAACAGAAGATAAAAAGGCTCTTTAATCGCTCAATCCATCATTAAAATATCAAATTAAATAAAACTTGTTACGTGGATTGGCTTACTTCAGGTGGGGATGCAAATAAATATTCATATAATTTTATAGGGTTAAGCGCTAATCTGTACTATTCAACGTATATTGTCCGCTGAATTCCTCCTTAAAAACGAAGAGGGTCAGGCTTTATTATTTAAAGTGTTACTAACTTGCATGGTTTCCAACGCGACCGGACTGCAGAATTCAAGCGCTGGAAGTTTTTTATTTGAAGGGCGCGTATTCATGTCTCTTTAGGTCGATCTAACCAGAAACGCTGCGGTTTGCCTTCCGCATTAGTGGCCAGATTACATGTTTTCTCTATTATTCTTCTGGATTTTCTATAATATTGAGGCCGCGTCATTATTCCTTATCCTAGGGTTGATCTTAAGGATGTTTATTTTACCGAGTCTTTCATTTTCATCGAGGTTACTTTTCTGTACACAATTTGTAACATACAGAAATCGAAAAGCATACTGTTTTTTTAAGAATTTGGATCTGTGGCTATTTTTGCGGCCATGATAGATTTTAATATCTTCATAGTGGTAGTAATCCATTCTAATTGGTGTTCATTGTTGTTGAGAAATTAATAGGCGTACCTCTTGATTAGTTTGGTTGTAAAAAATTCATTTCTGGACTTGCTTCGGCTAATTAGTCATCATCAGCAGAAAACATTAGTTACGAATGTTTTATTTGTTAATAGTTTTTAGATTGATAGTCCATGTATGAATCCAGAAATGGTAATGAGGGTTATTTAGGTATAGCTGAGTGAATGTAATTATCAGCCGTAATACAAGTGGTATGATTATTACCGATGATATTTTGGAGTTGAAACCGAGCTGCAGATTCAACGAGCGCTAGCGCGAGTTGAATGTGCTGCTTCGGTTTCAACGACTAAATATCATCGGTTATTAATCGTACCACGAATTATATTTAGTGAGAGAATATAACAAATAACATTTTATAATCTTGATCACAACTCACATATTGCAATGTTTTAATTCGTCTTGTAGTTTCTTGCAGCACAAAGACTCCGTAAACTGTCGGCACTGCGACTCTTTATTCCTCGCGGTATTTCTGGGCGTCGTATTTTTCACCATTTCACTGATTTCACTGTCAGAAACTGCATCCCAATAATTTAGTATGTCCATTTTGAGGTTTAAAATTCTGACAGGACCACAATAAAATATCACCGCTACTTTTGTTTTTTATCATCGCGGTGATACACATGCTGCTATGCATTTCCTTGCATCTAATTGGCTGAATATACATTCTAGTAGGCCATGAGTTGTATTATCGATGCAGTATTGAAGATGTAAGCGGATCGGAAATAGTTTAATGAATTAATTTAATATTTTTGTTTATGTGTCTATAGATGATTAAATGCCGGAACAAATTCCGAGAGCAAAGAAGTGGACAATAATAAGAATTCGTGCTCTCAGTGTTGCTCCTCTCAATTAGTGCGACGGATTTTTCCTGAGGCGACGTATATACTAAAGGAAAACGTGAGTCAAATTGGCGTCCTTTTACTTATAAATAAGTTTACATTCTAAATGAAATACGGACTCTAATTATAGCGAAGCGATACATTGAATATAAATAAAATTTCTATAGGATCAGGAGAAGCGCCATTTTAAGACGATAAATCAATAGTACGTTTCAATACATTCATAAAATATTTGTATAATTGGATTTCTCATACTTCTCTGTAGTTCAAAGGAATGTTTTCCGTAATACATTTAAAAGTTTAGCATTCCATGAAAACCCAGATCGTATGAAAATTAGAAGAGACCCAAATACCATCTCTAGAGTGTTGCACCAGGCGATTTCCTAGAGACCGGATTTCTAAGCATTAAGGTTATGCTGAAAATTATAAGCATGAACATGATTTCTGAAAATGAGTACGAATTACAGAAATTTGAGGCATTTGGCGTTAACTTTTTTATGCTTTTTTCACACTGTTGTGCATATTTCGTAGTTTTGTGCTTATATCCGATTTTTGTGTTTATTAAGTCTTTATACTTACCATTAAATAAAATTTTAAAATGTTCGGTTCTCAGCAAATTTTATATTTTCCGCGTAAATCATCAAATCGCCGTGTATATTTAGATATGCATTGTCCGCGAAAATAATTATTTTGTGTGTGTGCACCAATGATCTAAAAGCTACTAGATCGAGCGTTCGCAGACCCGCACCTGCTGTGCCCCTACATCTGTCTATCCTTTACATGTACGAAATCGCTGTTGTTGGAAAAAAATGACACGAGTTTCGGGCAAAACGCGCGCGATGTTGTCCTATGTGCTCTTATCGGAGAATAAGAAAGAAATAACGGTACCGAAGTAAGCGCGCATGCAATAGACTCGTCGTCCGAATTTCGCCCCCTCCCATGTTGGTGTCGCGTTTCGCTCTCTACGCTCGATCTGTTATACCTCATTTAATAACCAGGCGGACTAAATCAAATTATTGCCGCCAAAATACGTTGTTGTGATTGGCCAATCGGGCGCCGTTTTTACACAGGCCCAATTTTCTTAAAACAGTAATGGCCGTTGTTATGATCAGCTGATCTCTAACCGATCCTTGTGTCCCACCGTTTCCACGCGTTTCGCCTCAGTTTTTGTGTTTTTAGCCAGTTATTTCTGCTGTTGATAGTGTAAGAATCGATTCCTCTCATCCCGCGATTTTTTTGGAAATAGTTATTTTATTTTTTACTACGGATAAATACCTAGCACAAGTTTGGTGTCATTTTCGGCCCCCCAAGAAACGGGGGTGAAAGGAGTAACAAGTCCTTAATGTCTTGAAGGATGTCCAGCGACCGAAGACATCTACAAATTCTGCGCGTGGAAAATTGTACATAGATTTTTCTTTAAAAATGAAATCGCTACATTGGATTAAATTTTGATTGAATTAAAGGATAGAGATGACCTGCCAATGACGTCCCGTTAAACATTAAATAAATTAATGAATGAGATTGATTTTAAGAAAGTCATTATACGTTTTTAAATAGCAATTTTATTTAATTTAAATTTTATTTCACGACAATCTAGTATTTATATTTCAAACCTTTTACAGAATTATATGTATTTTTAAAATACACCTACTACTTCAATCCACTTTATATGTAAATAAATATATGTACAACTACGCCCCTAAATTCTTAAGAGGGTCTCATTTTAATTATTATTTTAATGTTTTATACTAGAAGTAGAAGAAAGTATGCCTAGAATTAATTTATGTGTTGGTATAAATGTTAAGTGAATGTTATGGATAAAAGAAATTGAAATCATTTTATTTTTACCGCCAAAACACGTCTGGTTACATTTCTGGTTACTTTTTATAGTGTAAACGTGACTTTCGCGTTTAGTCCGCCTGGTTATTAAATGAGGTATAGTAGATCATTGGTGTGTACGCAGTTCTTCCCAGCAGGGTCGGTCCAGTTTAGGTCCGGATTAGTTTATACTATTTATACTATGAAAAACACTTCCGGACAAACTCTTTAGATGGCGCTAGTAAGTTTAATTCCAACTTTCATAATTCCCGCCACATTCCCGGTTATTCCCGCACTTTCCAGCATGGTTTTTGCACATCCGCTGTTGTTGTGATAGAGTACACTTGCATTTTGTAGGCTATATTCTATTATAATCATTGCGATACCTTTGCTTTGCGATTACTAGCACGATATTCGTTTGAATTATTAAATGTTTGTGTGTTCATTGCGACTTCGTGGATATCTACTTTGACGTAAGTCAATAAAGGTGAGTTATTTTTTTTAATTACATTAATCTTTGCCCACAGTCTTAATATATATTATTAATTTCAGTCATTACCCTAAGTATTAATCGTACTTTTTGTTACATTTCATTATTTATTAATAAATGTATAAAACTGAATTTTATTGTTACTGTTTGTTTTTTACTGTTCAATTCTTCTAAAACTTTTTTTTTCTCGTGCAGGATATCAACAGCACGGTAAGTCTATTATTGTTATTTTTATCAATTTAGTTTTCTTTTATATACATACTGCAATCTTTAACACATTTTAATTCGTAAATTAATTATTTTCACTTAAAGAAAAATATTTAATTTTTATATTGACTAATATATATATATACCGGGTGACCCAGGGTTCTGTAAAAGCCCCATAACTTATTTGCTTTTTGAGATATCGACTTCTAGTTTTCTTGAACTGGTACCCACACTTATTCTGCATATTTAAAAAATTTGTATGTTTTTGTACAGGGTGTCCCAATATACATAACAGATCAAAGTTATGTTTTTTTAAATGGAACACCCTATATTTTATACTTTATTTTCAACCCTCTTGAAAAGCTGATAAAAATAGTATAAGATAGTATAGGTCTATTATGGACGATTGGTTAGTTATGGGCAAACTTGTGGCAAAAACAAGGACATTTGAAAAAATTGCAGAAGCGCTCCTAGCAAAGCTAGCGTCATTTTTTATACACTAAAAAATTTTCCACATCATGAAGAATAATACAAATCGGCTTCGGTTCTTTTTTGTTCATACTGCTATACAGGGTGTCAACATACGCACAATATTGGATAACTATTTTTTTTCGAATGGAACACCCTATATATCTTGCCACCAATGCATGGAATTTTTAATAAGCTTTCCAATGATGTACAATTTGTATAATGAAATATTAAGGATTCTTGAGATTTATCCATAAAAATATTTTTGTTTTGTCACCTCCTGCTCATTTTTGGATTTTCAGCCAAAACTATGCGTTTTCTGAAAAAATTATAAGAGACCAAAGTTGTAAAGCGGAAAATTTTCGATCGACATGGGTCTTTCAACTTTTCCAATAATGCGTGTATTGTCCGCCAGAGTGCACAAAATCGCGACCGTATATGCAGTTTAGCGTTTTTCTCAATTTTTTTGTTAATGAATTGCACTATACTTTATTTTCCACGCCCTCTAGCAGAAAAACGGATAATTATAGAATTATTTAAATGACCTACATCGATTGAAAATATTCCGCTCTACAACTCTTAAAAGAAGCAATTTTTGCCCAAAATGCATAGTTTCCGCTAAAAATGCAAAAAACCATTAAAAAACGCAAAAATTGATACATACATTTTCAATTTGCATTTTCAGGGAAAACTATGCATTTTTGGCAAAAATTGCTTCTACTGAGAATTGTAGAGCGGAACATTGTCAATCGACATGGGCCATTTTAATTTCCCTATAATTTCCCGTTTTTCCGCTAGAGGGTGCGGAAAATAAAGTAAGTGCAATTTATTAATAAAAAATTTGAAAAGATGACGCTAAAATGCATATACGGTCACGATTTTGCGCGCTTTGGCGGGCAATGCACGCATTATCTTAAAAGTTGAAACAACTATATCAATCGGAAATTTTTCGCGCTACAACTTTGGTCTCTTATAATTTTTCCTGAAAATGCATAGTTTTGGCTGAAAATCCAAAAATCAGCAGAAGGTGGCAAAAGAAATATGTTTTTATTGATAAATCTCAAGAATCCTTAATATTTTGTTATACAAACTGTATATCATTAGAAAGCTTATTAAAAATGCCATAGATTGGTGGCAACTTATATAGGGTGTTCCATTTGAAAAAAAATAGTTATCCATTGTTTTGCGTATGTTGACACCCTGTATAGCACTATGAATAAAAGAGAACCAAAGCCGATGTGTATTTTTCTTTATGATGTGGGAAATTTTCTAGTGTATAAATAATAATGCTATCTTTGCTAGGAACGCTTCTGCAATGTTTTCAATGTGTACATGTTTTTACCATAAATTTACCCATAACTAACCAACCGTCCATAATAGACCCATAGTATCTGATACTATTTTTATCAGCTTCTCAAGAGGGTTGAAAATAAAGTATAAAATATAGGGTGTTCCATTTAAAAAAACATAACTTTGTTCTGTTATGTATATTGGGACACCCTGTACAAAAACATACATATTTTTAAAATATGTAGAATAAGTGTGGGTACCAGTTCAAGAAAACTAGAAGTCGATATCTCAAATAGCAAATAAGTTATGGGGCTTTTACAGATCGCTGGGTCACCCGGTATATATATATATATATATATATATATATATATATATATATATATATATATATATCATTGTTTTTTATTGCGACTATATTAATTATTCAATTACTATATTCAAATTATTTACTTGAAAATAAATATTGGATAATTTAAAATATTGTCGGTTTAAAAAAACATGAAGTTTTATACAATTAAAACTTTATTGTATATATTCGTAAATCCTGCCTGTTCCGCCGTCCCAAGTTTAGTTGCGGACAATCTCACAGGTGGCGCCAAACGCAGTCTCGGGCCAGCATATGAGAGTGGGCCTTCTATAGATATATCTTTTCTATGCTTCCCAGTGTGGCGGATCGCCTGAATGTATTTACTTTCCTGGGGAATCAAAGACAAGTCGATTATTTCACCTTTTCGATGATTTTAATTCCACGCATACCCAAGAGCGGGCTGTCGCTAATTTTATTTATTTATTTATTATCATCATCATCATATTTATTTTCACGTAAGCCACCATTTACATATATACATATACATACACACATATGCAGTGGATGTGGTCGTCATAAAGTTTAAAAAATTAATACATGTACTACAATACTACAATTTAAAAATATAGTGAACAATCTTACAGTGTAAGTAGTCAATATATAAAAACAATACATACATAACAGTTACAAATCTCTCCGATAATTTTCAGTTAAAAGTATAATTAAGTGCATTTGTAATTTACATATTGGATGGTTGATAACTAATAAACTCAGAAAACGTGTAGAAGCAATGCTCGACAAGGTATTTTTTGAGTTTGGCTTTAAACGAGTTCAAATTAACAGTAATATATTTGGGGAGCCTATTAAATACAGTTGCACATGAGTACATTGCCGTTTTTTCGTACAATTTAGTGTGGTGTTGTGTTGTTCTAATATTTGAGTGATGTCTTGTTGAATAGTTATGTACACTTCCATTTGTTACGAACTGTTTGTTGTTTTTGTAGACGTATATGGCACATTTGTATATATAAATAGCTACTACAGTCAGTATGCTATTTTCTTTAAATAATTTACGGCAAGATTCTTGGTTTTTCAGACCAGAAATGAGTCGTAGTATTTTCTTTTGGGCTACAAATATTCTAGATATATCGGACCCACCCCATGTTAATATGTTATAGGATATATGAGTATATACCAATGCAAAATATATATTTTTCTACTCCCACCTTTAAAATGTCATTTATCGCTTATGTTTCCATGACGCTAAGTGATTCTTTAAATACACCTGTGACTTTGTGCATTTTAGTCATTGGCTGAAGTTAGCGCTAAAATCAATTGAAACTCAAAATCAAATTAGTTGTAGTAGGCTTTGAGTTGTTAATTGTCACATGTCATACATGTCAACGCGACGCAGTGCGACCACGCGCCTGTAATTTTCATAGTATAAATAAAGTACCTTTCGTGTAAATAATGAACGACAGTGAAAGTGACGTGGATACCCCCGAAATTATTCAAGCAGCGACATCGGAAACTGCTAATTTGCTGCCGCCGAAATCAAAAAACCAATACGAACGTACGTATAAACTTTTCCAAGATTGGCGTCAAGAAAGGCAAACAAATTTACTTTCTGAAAATGTATTATTTGCATATTTCGACGACCTTTCGAAAAGGATGAAACCGTCCTCGCTATGGGCAATCTACTCAATGTTGCGGATGACAGTGAATATTAAAAACAATGTGGATATAAGCAAGTATCCCAAATTGTGTGCGTTTCTGAAGCGGAAATCGGACGGTTACAGACCTAAAAAGTCGAAAATTTTGACACCGCAGCAAATTAAAGAATTTTTGTCGTCTGCTCCAGACAAGGAATACTTATTTACAAAGGTAAAATATAAAATTAAATTAAACAGAAATATTAAAAGTATAAATACTTCAGGTTGCCCTAATTTTCGGCATAATGGGAGCTTGTCGGCGAGCAGAATTAATGAAAATTGAAACAAGGCATATTGAAGACCTCAACTCTGCCATCTTAGTTCACATTCCCGATACAAAGACAAAAACAGAACGTCAGTTTGTTATTGGAAGTACTTTCTACCATACCTGTAAGAAATATATAGAACTTCGACCCACAAACCTAACAAGTACCCGATTTTTTCCTAAATTACCAGCAAGGAAAATGTACAAAACAGCCCATTGGAATAAATAAATTTGGAAGCCTCCCTAGCGTTGTAGCAAAATTTTTAAAGTTGCCTGACCCTACTTGTTACACCGGACATTGTTTAAGAAGATCATCAGCGACGATTTTAGTAGACTCGGGAGCGAACATAACAGCTTTAAAGCGTCATGGAGGATGGCGCTCTACCACTATAGCAGAGGGTTATATATCATTAAGCAACAAAATTGAGACAGGAAATAAAATCTTCAATACCGTACAAAATAGTGATGTGCAAAATAATGTGGAGAATATTAATATTCCAATTACTGAATTATTCCAGCTTTAATTTAGTCGAAAATGAAACAAGGAATACTTTCAACTTAAATAATACACAACACCAAAGAAATTTAGGAGAAAGAATGATTTCCTTTAGCAATTGCCACGTCTCTAATGTAACTTTTAATGTGCATCTACCCAAGTAGATTCATTTAATAATATTATGATGTTCATTTAAAATAATAAAATAATTTCAAAACTTTACCAATTTAGTCGTAGAAAAAGTATAGTATGCAATTCGTGTTATAAACTTCTCTAGACACTCGTTATTAAACACTCGCTCCGCTCGTGCCTAATTAACTCGTGATTAAAGTGCCGTTTATAACACTTCTTGCATAATATACTATTATCAGCGTCTTATGATTAAATTTACACTTCAGTTTTAGGATTGCATAGTATGCGCTGTTTAGTTTGGACGTGACATGATCAATGTGGTGGGTCCATGTTAACTGTTCGTCTATAAAACTGCCCAGATATTTTACGGATTCTGAGCTCATTGCAATTTTGTTGGCTGGCGGCTTCTTATTGTAAAATTGTATTAAAGTTGTTTTATTCATATTTAAAAGTAGATTGTTTCTGTTGCACCAGTCACTTATTTCAATGTTCGTTTGCTCAATTTTATTGGAAAGTTCAAATTCGTTTACAGCGGAGATAACTACAGCTGTATCGTCGGCAAAATTTATCATGTAACCGCCACTAATATATTCACTTAGGTCATTAATATACAGCAAGAAAAGTAGCGGGCCTAGCGTTGAACCTTGCACTATTCCTTTATTTGAGTCGCACTTTATAGATTTGTTGTCACTTATTTGCACAAACATTTTACGGTCGGTCAGGAACGATTCTATCAGATGTAGAGGAGGACCACGTATACCAAGAGAGTACAGTTTGTCACTCACAAATTTGCTGTCAATCGTGTCGAATGCACGCGAGAAGTCATAGAAAATAGTTGCGACGCACTTTCCCGAATCTATGTATATTTCTAGATGTATGTTCAATCAGTGCAACACTCGCGGTTTCTGTTGAACAATTTTTCCGAAAACCATGCTGAGGATTGCTCAGTAGTTCACATTTATTTACGTAGTTATCTATTCTTATTACCAATGTCTTTTCGAACACTTTCGATATTACATCCGATAGTGCTACGGGGCAATAGTTTTCTTTATCCGTTTTTGTGCCTTTTTTATAGATGGGATGAATCTTGGATGTTTTTAAAGCTGTGGGGAAGACGCCGGTTGCGAAGGCGAGATTAATTAAATATTCCAGCGGTTTTGCGATTTCAGTTGCAACATATATTAATGTTTTTGCTGAAATTCCATCCTGTCCACTTACACCATTTCGCAGGTTCTGTATCAAATTATATATTTCGGAAGCATTTGTAGGCTGGAGATACATGGATTGTATCTTGTTCTCGGATGTGTTGCATTTGTCTGATAAATTATTTCCGAAATGTTGTCTAAGTTTCGCTTCAGTTATTTGTGAAAAATAGTTTACAAAAATATTGGCAATCTCCGTGTTGTCACTAGCTTATCGTCATGGTTTGTCAAGGTTATTTGATTTGATTTTTTTGTTACATTTAGCTCTTCCCGTACCAATGCCCAAATTTCTTTTTGCATATTAGAACTATTTATTATTTTGTTCCTGTAATATTCTCTCTTCGAGGTTTCTATTAGTTTCCTATGATCTTTCTTCTCTTGGTTGTACTTATTCTTTAAGTGTTCAGCCTGTGTCTCAACCACAAGGGAATGCAACAGTTTGAGGTTACGACTTGAACGTTTAATATGATCATTAATCCACATGTTCTTGTTTTTGTATATATTTATCCTCTTCTCTGGACAGGATACCTTAAAATGATGGAGAAACTCATCGGCAAATAACTCATGTGCAGAGTTTATATTCTCTGTTTTGATAAATTCCCAATTTACTTTATTCAGATGAAATTTTAGCTCATTTAAGTTGTGTTCGTTTGCCTGTCAGATTATTTGAGATTCTTTATTATTGGCCTTTTTAGGATTATTATTATTATTAAACGGGTAATCCCAAGAATACAAAATTAGAAACAAAAACTAACATTCAAATTAAATTAAATTTGAATCGCAAGAAAACAAATTAGCAAAAATTAAAATCTAAATCAATGTTCCTTAAAATCGAACGAAAAGTAATAAAATTATTTATAAGCAAATCTAAATTACTCCCAACACAAACTACATTAGCCATACGCATTAATCTAGACATTGGACTATTATAACTGAAATTAGATATGTGCATTCTTTTCCTAAATAACTTAAAAAGTCTAGTATAATTACCTCGAACTTGATGCCAAAAATCAAGTAAAATTAATAATGAAGCGCAAACAATTTGACCAGAGACTAACTTATGCAATAAACATAAATCAGCAAAATTTCTACGAGAACGCAACTTATAAATTTTTAAGTTCAGACATTAATTGTATATAATTAACAGAGGCATAAGGTATATTTGATTTAATGGCAATCATCCTTAAAAATCTTGTTTGCACTCTCTCAATTAAATCTATTAAATACTTTTTATGTGGTTGCCATATACTAGAGGCATATTCGAGATGTGAACGCACAAAAGCGCAATACAAGAGTATTAAGGTGTAAACATTAAAATCCATGCCTATTCTCCGAATAAATCCCAACATTTCCGTCGCTCTATTAACAATTGACTTAATGTGATTAGTGAATGATAAATTTTTATCGAGAAGAATCCCCAAATCAGATATAGCGTCGACTCTCACCAAACTGGTATTGTTAATATTATAACTGTTAAGCATTACATTTCTGCTTCTTGAGAAGGTTATTGTTTTGCATTTATCTAAATTTAATGCTAATTTATTTTCAATGCACCAACTAAATATGCAATCAATATCTTGCTGTATAAACTGAGTGTCTTCAATTGAGCTAACTTTTCGAAAAAGCTTTAGATCATAATCGTATAAAAGAAACTTACAGTTGGTTAATAAATAATAATAAACAGAACCGGCCCCATATGATATCCCTGCAGTACCCCTGATGTAACACTAATTAACCGAGATGTGCAATTACCAATTTTCACCATTTGAAATCGTTCAGTCAAAAAACTTCTTAACCATCCTACAACTCCGTCATTAAAACACAGCAAACTAAGCTTTTCCAGTAAAATTGTATGATTTACTCTGTCGAAAGCCTTGGAAAAGTCAGTATATTATGAGTCAATTTGAACCCCCTCTTCCAAGGAATTCAACAGATAAGATTGGTATAAAATCAAATCAGTACTGGAAGACCTACCATGGAAAAAAACATGTTGCTCCTCAACAATGATATTTTTGTGGCCCATTTCAATTGCCTAGCCAAGATACTATCCAACAGCTTAGGGATTGCAGATTGTATAGATACTCCTCTATAGTTCTTAACATCATTCCGACTACCGTTTTTATGGATTGGAGTAATATAACTGGTTTTCCAGTTTTGTGGACAAGTTTTCTCTAGCAAGGAACGATTAAAAAGTAATGCAATTTGAATGGATAAAGTGTACATACAGTTTTTGAGAAATATATTAGGAATATTGTCTGGTCCAGCACTCAAGCTCGGTTTAAGATGATTAATTTCATTAAACACATCCATAAAATTAATAGAGAACGAAAATTTTGGATCAACGTAATTACTTAAGTTTAAATTGCCACGGATAGACTCCAAGTCAATATCATCATTATTGTTGTATACACTAGAAAAAAGTCCGCAAAAAGATCGGAAGATTGCTGTTGGTTATTACAAGAAACATTATTAAAAGACATATTTAAAGGAAGTTCGTTGGTACGCCGTTGGTCATGCACAAATTTCCAAAAGTTTCTAGGACCTTGTTTTATATTCGTTTCAATTTGATTAATATACGTGTTATAAGAGCTTTTGCTTAAATAGTAACATCTGCGATGCAAATCTGAGAATAAAATATAATCATTAGGTCGGTTTGTTTCCTTGTATCTGTAATGAGCGGCCCTTTTCTCTTTCACTAGAAGTATTAAGTCCTTGTTTTTTTTTTTGCGGGACATATAGATCAATAGCTTGATGTAATATAGTAGAAGACATGTACTGCAGATTCAATATTAATGCATGACTCGAATAATTTTACCCAATCTACACAACTAATAATGTAATTAATATCATAAAAATGTGAATTCTTGAAATCATAATAATAAATAATAATATTATCAAATTCATGATTTTTATTATCAGAAAGCTAATCAATAGAAGAAGTAACAGAACAATTTCTACGGCTAAATACTAAATCTAAGAATACACCGTTGGAATTTGGAATCGAAATAACTTGCCTTAAATTAAGAAAACCTTAACTGTTGATTAAACTAAGTGCACGTTCACTAGATGTTGATGATTGACTCACCCTCAAATTGTCGTTACACCATGTATCCGAAGGCAAATTATAATCACCACAAATTACCGCGTTTTCTATCACAATGTCTTCAAAAATTTCTTCAACACACTGAGCATGGCTGTCATACACGTCGGGAGATGAATTAGGTGGAATATACACCGCTCCAATGATAAAATGTTTACCATTTATACTTGCTATGAATTTCTTCTTGGCTAGAATTAATACGCCACCTCCTCTGGATTTTAAAGAATTCGCGAATGATCTATTGGCACGAAACACGTTGTAACCAGGAACGTGAATTTCGCCATCACTAATTTTATCCGAAAGCCAAGACTCGATGATTATGATAATGTCGTAATTTGATGAAACTACTCTTATTGCAAAGTCTGAAAGCTGTCCAGTAAATCCTCCAACGTTGTGAAAATATATATTTAGGCTTTTCAGTTTTTTGTACTGGAATCTTTTTGCACTTTTACGATTTCGGGGTAACCACTTAAGTAACGAATTGTGATATCCAACTCACCAGCCCGCTTGCGATTGTCTAGTTCATTTCTTAGGTCCTTCAGCTTCTTATTTTGACTTATAGTTTTGCCAAAATGCCGAAACAGAAATCAGCTGTAGAAAAACGGATAAGAGGCCATCCAGAAATAAAATTTTAAAACAAAATATTATGTTGTCAAGCATGTATTAAGACGGTAAGTGTATTTAAAGTATAAAAATATTATCTCTGTCACTAAGGTTTTATAATTATTTTAGATTTAGTACGACAAAAAATACAATGTAATGCAACATATAAAAACAACATTACACCAAGAACGTTTAATAGCATATTACATAACTAGAGTTGTAAGTAGCAAATTACGCGCAAGTGAAAGATATTGCGTACGAGCCGCGTAGCGGCGAGTAACGTAATTTCACGAGCGCGTAATTGCGTTACAACTCGCGTTATGTACTATACTTTACCTTCGACCTTACATTTATTCGCTTAAACTAAAGACATTTTGAAACCGAATCTTGTCAGGGTGACGTTTAAATTTGTATTAAATCAGCCGGTAATGGCAATGTAGGACGACTACCAACTAAACAAACGAATTACCGTTCGAACAATTTTCCGTCGAATAATATATTGTCCAGTACATTGATTGAACAAATTTAAGGATACGGATCGTTGTACTCACTCTGAAGTGTTAATCTACTAAGATACCATTGCGATGGAAGTACCAATAAGGCATGGCGTGAAGTTTATTGTGTCAGTTACCAATAAGTTGTAATCTGACGTTTAAATGTTACTGTCACTTTTGATATTTAAAGACGAACAGATGAATGCAGAGGGACTCGGGGACGTTAATTGTAATTGGCTAATAAGTATATAATATAGCGAGGTACATAAGTGGTAATAGTACATGTTACACATTTAGGTACAACATTTAACATTTATATATGCTCTATATATTCGTAATGGGTCGCTTACGATTGGTGGAAACAGTTCGGTAATTCATCAATTACAAAGTGGGAGTGGGTAAAAAAGTTTAAAAATGAACGAAATAAACAACAGACAATTGTGACATCGTTTGCATCTACTTCACGTAACTACGAGCTAACACAATTTAATTTTGATCTGTGTAAGACTATGATACAATCAAATATTCTACTGTACAAATTGCAAAATAGTTCTTTCAAAATGTTCCTGGATAAATATTGCCATAGGCACATTCCTGACGAAAGTACTTTACGCAAAACTTATGTTAGCTCGGTTTATAAAGCAACCATCCAGGAGATTAAAAATATAATTGGAAATAATAATATTTGGTTTAGCGTAGACAAGACAACCGATGCCTATGGAAGGTACGTGGCGAATTTAATTATTGGAGTATTGAATAGTGAAATTCCGACAAGGAACTTTGTAATAAGTTCAAAAGAACTAAAAAAAAAAACAAATAATAACACGGTGACAAAATTTGTGCATGATGCATTTACAATGTTTTTTTTTACCGGACCCCGTACCGGACGCAGCACCGTACATGATTAAAACCGGATTAAACTTAAAAATATTTTATGAACATTTAATTCATAGCACATGCTCACGGACTCAACCGTATCGCCGAAACCATACGAATGCAATTTCCTTTGGTGAATGATTTGATATTTGTCAAGGCACCATTAATAGTGCAGTTATTTAAAGAAAGATTGCCTAATGTCTCGCTTCCCCCGGAACCATTGTTGACGAGATGGGGTACTTGGATAGATGCTGCCAACTACTACGCAAATAATTTTAAAGAATTTCAAGAAATTGTCACCGAGTTTCCTGAAGCATCTAGCAGATCAATAAACGAGTGTCAAACTGTTTTAAAACAACAAGAACTTCAACAACATTTGGCGTTCATTAAAGCAAACTATCATTTTGTAAGTGAAACTATCAAATCTCTTGAAAAGCAGAGCATTCTTTTAGTCGAATCACTAAAAATTATTAACCATTTTAAAGATGCCATTCCTGCAGTTCCTGGAAGGATTGGCCAAATAGTGGAATCTAAATTAGAGGAGGTTTTTTCTAGAAATCCTTAAACCTTATATATCTAAGGGTTTTCCAGTCGTACCGCCACCAAACGCGAAAACCTAGATGTATCAATTTACTACCAAAATACAAGAGGACTTAGAACTAAACAATTTCATAATGCGGTTTTCGTTGAAAATTATGAAGTCATAGTTGTTACTGAATCCTGGCTGCATCCTGCCATCTTTGACAATGAAGTTATGGACAACCGTTACAAACTATTTCGTATAGACAGAAATTCCACCAACAGTGATAAACTGAGGGGTGGATGTGTTTTCGTTGGCATTCATAAACATTTTCGTTCTAATATTATGAGTGTTAATTCCCATGATCGTGAAGAAATTTGGGTTGAATTTGTAGCTAACTCAAAAAAAATTACCATTTTCCTGCCACCAAATAGTCCTGCAAATAAATACCGGGACCATTCAACGTGCGTCGATGAAGTCACTCAACTCCATCCAGATTCCACTATCGTCGTTCTAGGCGATTACAATCTACCCAACATCAAATGGATGGAAGATGAGTGTGATATAGGCTTACTTCCTGTATGCGCCGGTTCGGAAATAGACCAGTTAATGTGTGATAATTTGTCTTCGTCCGGTCTTGTACAGTTTAATAATATTACAAATTTTAGAAATGTTGTTTTAGATTTAGTATTTGCTAATTGTAATATTTCTTGTATTAATTCGTTTAGTTTAGTTAAATCTGATGTCCATCATCCTGCTCTAAACATAATGATACCTTTTGAGGATGAAGTTGAACAAGAAAATTACTTTGATGTTTATGATTTTACAAAAACAGACTACCATCGTGTGAAATCTGTTTTACAAAATGTTGACTGGTCAAAGTTATTGAATAATAATGATGATTTTGACACTTGTCTTAATAGTTTTTATGAGCTCATCTATAATACTGTTCGTGCTTATACTCCTATCAAGAGAATTTTTAAGTCGTCATATCCAAATTGGTTTTCTTCAGAATTAATTGCTCTAATAAAAGAAAAAAAACGGACTCATTTGAATTATAAAAAGTCTGATGCCGATTATTCAACATTTTCATCTATGAGAGATCAATGTAAACGAAGGTTAGCCATTGATTATCAACACTATGTGAATAACATGAAGGATAATTTAATTCATAATCCAAAATATTTTTGGAAATTTGTAAACAACAAAAGTGATTCCAACAATAATAGTAAATTACCATCTCATTTCACGAACAACATGCAGGATATTACCTCGCCTAATGACATTGCAAATTTATTTGCAGCCAATTTTGAACAAGTATACCAATCGGACAGTGACTGTTCAGCCTCATATACCTCTACTCACGTAGGAAATAACTTATGTTCATACGTTTTGACTGAGGAAATGGTTCTGCATGCTTTGAACACTCTAGATGAAAAGACGTATTCTGGTCCTGATGAGATAAATGTTTGTATATTAAAACTCTGTTCCAATGAGCTATCTGAACCCTTAACTCTCCTTTTCAATAGATCTTTGTTGACAGGATATTTTCCTGAAAAATGGAAGTCCTCCTATTTAATACCTATTTATAAAACTGGTAACAAAAATCTCATCACAAACTATAGACCCATTTCAATCCAGTCTATAATTCCAAAAAAATTTGATAAACTAAGGAGTCAATTATTTCTAACAAATTTTAAGCATGCTATTGTTCATCATCAGCATGGATTTTATCCAACTAGATCCACCACGTCTAATTTATTGATGTATAGTTCATATATCAGTGAAGCCCTAGACCGAAACGTAGAAGTGGACTCCATCTATACAGACTTCCGCAAAGCATTTGACCGAGTAAATCACGATCGGCTGATTTTAAAATTGACTCAATATGGGTTAAGTGGTTCTTTAGCTCTTTGGACTAAATATTTTATTGTAAATCGTCGGCAATTTGTTAAATTTAAAAATTCCCTATCGAATCCAATTATTTCAAAGACAGGGATACCGCAAGGCTCTCATCTTGGACCAATACTGTTCCTTTTGTTTGTGAACGATGTTGGCTCTGATCTAAAATCACCATATCTACTTTTTGCTGATGACCTCAAAATCTACCGTCGCATTGAATCAATTGAAGACTGTTTGCTACTTCAAAATGATATTTCAATTTTGCAGGATTGGTGTTCCGATAATGGGATGGAATTAAATATTAGTAAGTGTAACTACATAAAATTTACAAGGAAAATATCAAGTAGCATACATTTTCAATACACCTTAAATGACATCCAATTAGAAAGAGTATCGCAAATTCAGGATCTCGGCGTTGTTTTTGATCAAAATTTCAAATTTCATTTATAGACTCTATTGTGAATAGATCATTAAACATTTTAGGTTTTATAAAAAGAACAACACACGATTTTAAAGAAATGCGATGCTTTATTAATTTATTTGTTTCATTAGTTCGATCAATTCTAGATTACTGTTGTGTCATTTGGTCACCTAGCTATACATATCTTTGAGATCGCATTGAACGTGTTCAGAAGATTTTTGTAAGGTATGTGTGTTATAAGTGTAATATAGTATATTCTAATGATAGTTATCACTTATTGTTAAAATATTTAGGTTTGCAACGTCTTTCTGATCGTCGCATTTTTTATGATATACGTTTAGCTTATAATGTTATTAACGCTAAAATTGATTGTATCCCACTATCTAATTTTTTAATCCGTTTACATGTTCCGAAATATCACACGAGGGACAAAATATTTTTAGAACCCGTATTTAGGCGGACAAATTGTAATGATGTCCTAAGCAGGATAGTGCGACATTGTAACGACATTTACAACGAAGTAAATTTTTTTGAACAAGCCACAAAATGTTTTAAAAACAGAATAAGGCAAGTTCTATTTTAATCTGTATACTGTGTTGTAATTTTTAATATATTTATTCTATTTTAATTTATATTTTAATCTGTATACTTGCTGTAATTTTATTATATTTATCCTTTTTATGCAATGGTCTCCGTTAATAAAGATATTATTATATATTATTATTATATTATTATATCAAATAAAATTTCACTTATTTTATCAGGAAGTATAGAAGATTTTGACATGGATCCGGCGATTATAGCAAACTTTAAATATGCACCGATTACAAGTGTTGATATAGAAAGTTTTTCTAGATTTAAGAATATTTCAAGTGAGAGGCGACAAAACTTTTCCATGGAACATTTGGAACAATATTTGATAATTAATCGTTTTCAGAAAGAATGATTTTTGTTTTGATTTGAGTTTTATATTTTATGTTCTTGTTGAATTTCAAATTATATTTTTGTTTTTCTAATAATTATATTTATGTATTGGAATGATTATTTTTTTATATTTTAAAATATTTCAATAAAATAAAATTACACAAATGTATTATTCGTTTACCACGAAGATACTGTTCCGAAAACACCTTTTTCTCGTTGCTTGAAACACTTCCTGGGAAGTTTTTAATTTTGTCGTAAGTATTTTCTGCCTATTGCCTTATTCTGACTATTACTTTCTCCGTTACGAAGTACGAGAAAGTATTGTGATCGTGATTTTTTTTTCAAAATTTTTTTTTGCGGAAATATCCGTTTTGGGGTCCCTAGATGCCATTTCAGCAATTTCTGGAAAAAAAAAAATTGTGTCTGTGTGTGTGTCTGTCTGTGTGCGCTGTATCTCAAAAACTAATAAAGAAATTGATATGAAACTTTCAACATACGTCTTATTTGATAATCTGAAAAGCTTTTGGTAAAATTTCGTACACCGGAAATTGGTGTTTACCTTAACTGTTTTTTGTTTTTTGACAATATTTTCTTAAATATGAAAAATAACACAAAAACATTTGAATAAACATTAAAGACAATAAATAAATGAACATCTTTTGCTTGAAAATATTTTTGATAAAATCATTTCTATTCGAGAAAAAAATGTATTAATTTTTTTTCTATGTTTGCTTTATAATTATGAAACGATAATAGTTACAGCAAATTTGTGTGAATAATAATTGTAGAGAATACCAAAATGAACAACTTCTAAGGAATAAGTTTTTTTTGTAATCTCGTTAGTTTTTGAGTAAACCGAGTTTTTTTAATTTGAAGTATAATTTTTCCTTGTTTCATAATTTGGACGTTTAAAACGTCAGTTTCATCCGCAATGCTCGTTGATTTCAATTGAAAATAAACCATTAAAGAGCCATAAATGGCTATGATACCATAAAGTCGGAGAAAGTAACATGATGGCCACATCACCATTTTTTTTTAATTTTATTTAGTACCTAACTTCTTTGCTCTGGTTATAAGACCAGAATATTATGTATACTTATATTTTAACAAGTAAAATAAAATTATTAATTTATCTCTCTTTAATTTGCCACATATAGCCCCTTGCGGGCGCTATCGGGGGGCACCCCGACTTCGAAGCAAACAGAAATAATGACGCCACAACACAAACCAGAGAAAGGGGAAGTCCTTGTAGAGTGACGTTTTTAAATAATAAAATGTATTGATCAACTGAACATTCTCGTTAAAAAAAAAACATAAAGGGCGCTGAAAAATACCTCACCCGGGGCGCCCGGATGGCCAAGGCGTGTACTGGCCCCTACCCCTGGTAATATCTAGTCAGATAAACTAACGCCACAAAAATAATTATGTATGTTGAAAAAAACACAAGTTTTGGTATTGTAGTCAAAAACGCATAAACATGTCGGCTCCAATTTATTGAGGCGTGGTCACTACGTGCTTGGAGGCGTGTGATACATATTTTTTCGTTCTCGATCGCGAAATCATGCAGACCGAAACATTACCCTAAAAAGTGAAAGTTGCATTGCCTATAGTTGTACTAATTTGATTTAATCCCCCTAGAGACCGTTTAACGTACTTCCGATGGGTATCCACCCGTTAACTCTTATTCATTCAATATTTTCATATTTTCTAATCGAAAATACACATAGGGATGTTTCAATATAAACCCACATTTACTAATTGCCGCATTTATTCTCATCCATAATATAAGTAAGCTATTACAAGTTGATAGATATTAATCAACCGTATTTTGATTCGCAATGTGTTAGAGGATACTAATTATGTCGTAATTATTCTCCTGAATGTAGAGCTAGCTGTAAATGCAAAATATGTAGTGAAAATGAAACTATCCCAACAAAGCATGAAATATTGCGTTTCCAAATGAGCGGAAGTGGCGTCCTTATCGGGTAGAAGTTAAAAGCCGGATCTCGCGGAAAGCAGCACGAAATACATTGTATTAAGATGCCTATCCTAAGACACTACTAGTGCTCTAACTTTCCGGCAAAATTTTCTCTCGAGTAAAATAGATATATCTCGTGAGTTGAAGGGAGTTTTGCAAAAATTACCAATTTATTTCCAGCGGCTTTGCTTAACGGTTGTCTATAAAAAGATATTGAATTTTTTTTACGCGAGGCCACGTTGTTGCTGTACGAACAAATTTATTAAATATAAAAGCAAGCCCAGGGTAAAGATTTTCTTTAGATGTACCTGCCGCCGTTTGTAAACAAGTCGAAATCGAGGCGATGCCGAATCTCGAACGGCGGGGATGATCGCTTTAAAAGTTATCCATCTTCTGGCATTACTTTAGGTTTTTATCTCAGCGAAGTTTAAATATACTTAATGGAAAAGTTTATCGAAGAAAACGGTGATCTTTAAAAGGCTCACCCGAGTCGCTGAAAAATCATCCCGCCATTTATGAAAGGTTCAACCGAGCTTATAATAAAGGATTTACCTTTAAATGCGCAAATTAAATTTAACTTTAATTAAATTTAATTATGTTCATGCAAATGCTGAAAATTGTTTACCGTTACTTGTCAACAATTAAAGTTATGTTCTTATTCCGCATTCACTTAATTAATATAATTATATTTATTATCGCTGATTTAAACAATATTAATTGGACTAAATTTAAGAAGTGCATGGGAAGTTAACAGATTTTATAAAGATTATATAATTTTCATTTCAGTTCAGTAGATCACTGCATAATAATAATGATTAAATGATAAACTGGAGGTTGTACGAAGATACACTAAATGTTAACATAAGTTTAGATAATTTTGTTTTATTTAATCTTACATATAAAAGCCAAGAATATCTCTTAAGTTCTATTATTACATATTAAGTTATTATAAATTGTAATGTTTGCATTCACTTCTATGTATTTTCTTTTTCTAAAATGGCCTAGAAGAATAGGCTATTGCGCTCGACATATAGAGCACAATCCGGAGGGGAATTACTTTATCGCTCCAAACAAATAAAATTTAAAAAAGTTTGCTTGCCATCATAGGTAAAATTACAGGTGTATTTCTAGTACACAACGCAGTAAACATTAACTTTATTTTCATTTTGCTCAGCGCTATTTCCTACTGTTCATTTTAAATATGTAAACTCATTAATGAGGCAACGAGTTGGATGGAAATACATTTTAATATAATAATAATAACGTATATTTGAATTTCAAATTTTATTTTGCTTTCACACACTGTGGCTTCTTCGGACAAAAAACAATTGTAATGAAAGCAAAATAAAATTTGATAATCAATTATACGCTATTATTATTATTATAATAAATATCTAAACCAGAATTCCCAATAAATAATTTAAAAAAAATTATACATGGTTCTGCATTTCACCTCCCGTCTTCTATAGCTCAGTTACTAACTAAGTTAGGATTTTGATATTTTGCAGATTTTACTTGTAATCTCAGGAAAATATTTTTGATTCTATAGGGTCCCAAAAAGTGTGACGCCATGCTGATATACCTTTCTAGATTACATGCTGTATAATTTATTGCCTTTTATGGTTACCTACATACCCCTAAAATTTTATTGAAATCGGTTCAGTGATATCAGCAAAAGAAATAAAACTAGAGAAGAAAAAAATCAGTTTTGCACCATTAGCTTTAAAAAAAATAATAATATAAAATAAAAATAGTGCCTTGTTAATAAAACTAGGTTTAAAACCAGTTTAATTAATGTGCATTATACAGGGAGTCCAGAATAGTGACAAACGTTTCAAACTTTCTTCTTATTATTAATTGGAGCCCCTGTTCTTCCGCAAATGACTTTTAATGTGGCAGGAATTGCGATTCAGAAAAATGTTTGTTTTTTAAATTCCGCCTGGAATAACATAAAAATGTACGGGGGCTCCAATTAAAAATATAAGAAAAATAAAGTGCTTTACAGTTGGAAAATTTTGATACTAAATTTTGGACACCATGCATAATTCATATTAATTAAACTTGACTTACGGGATTGTCAGACCTTATTTAATAAATTTCCTGTATAATTTTTTTTTTTTAATTTAATCAATGGTGCAAAACTTATTTTTTCTAGTTTTTATTTTCTTGTGCTATCACCCAACCGATTTCAATAAAATTTTAGGGATATGTAGGTGACCATAAAACGCACCCAAATAAGCAACAAAATGAACAGCATGTAATCCAAAAAAAGATGCAGGAATCGCAAAATTATTTCTCGAAACGAGGGCAAGAATTCACAAATGTGAAAGAAAGATTAAAAACCAAGGTCGAGCCCTTAACGTCTCATGGCCTGTCTCAATCTATGACAGACACTTTTTATTTTCTTCGTTACGAAGTACGAGAAAGTATTGTGATCGCGAGGATTTTTCAATTTTTGTTTTATGAAAATATCCGTTTTGAGATTCCTGGAAGCGATTTCTAGTTATCGTGGAATTTTCATTTTTAACAAAAAAAAATTAAAGGCAGTAGTGTTTAACAAATGGCATTGGAACGCCAAAATTTGATACGTGTCGTTTTATGGCGTCGACAATGTTTACAAATACATTGGTTTAATTTTGAGTCGGAGAAATTGGTTTTCGGGAATTTGGTGCTTATGCGTAAAGTATTGTTTTTTCGCTCAACTTTTTTCAGCGCCAAAATTTTGGAAAATGCTTTCAATACGATTTTGTAAAGAACGCGGACGTCCTTCGTGAATGTGAGTTTCAATTTCCGAGGGCGACTTTTTTCGAATAAAAATTATTTAAAAAGTTAATTCTTCGATACGGTGGCAAAAATATACTGATGTGTTGAGGGCGCTTGTTGGACCTTTTCAATAGGATCGAATGGTAAAAACAGCTGAAAACGAGCCCTTAACTTGCGATGAGCAGTTTCAATTCACGGTAGACTCTTCTTTAACTCTTCCTCGCGCTGGGGGCAGACTCGAGGAGACGGCGGTGCGTGCGTCCTATTCGAAATTTTCGATAGTTATAGAGTATGAACCATTGTTCAAATTTGGAATTCCATTTTTAAATTACCAATTATATGGTGAAAATTTTGATTTTATAATCTGTGGATTTTGCTATTCATGAATTTTTGTTTTTACGGTCGAAATTCGAGATATTCTAGTGTTTTTAAAGTCTAAATTTCGAAATTTATTACCCAAATTTTAGATTCTAAGATCTAGTAATACTGGTCAAGTGGAACACACCGATTTTGTTGGCTCTTAAATATGTTGTAGCTTAAGTCAAAATAAGAGGCACGCATTTTCTTATACGTGCCCTACCGGCCGTTAAAACTTTCGTAAATGCCACATTTTTGGAAATCCTCTTTTCCTTCCTCAAGTTTTGAAAATTTCAACACCTGTTTTATTGCAAAACTTTAAGCATATTTAACAAAAAATTCTACAAATTCGAATTGAAATTCAAAAATTCAAAAATTCAAATTTAAATTACAATAATTAAAAATATTATTGTTTTGGCGATATTCGCTCAGGGAGATAAAAACCGATTTTTTTCAAGAGGTTGTTTCACTCCATTAACGGCCTACAACAAATTCAAGGTCTCTTAAAATTACACTTGACTAGTGTTACTTGTAAGTTTCCCCAATGCTAGTCCAATTTTCTGATTTAGTTTTCAAATTTTCGAGTTTGGGTCCGAATTTTCGGATCAATAGTCTAAATGTCTAAATTTCGATTTATAGTCTAATTTTGGGATTTTAAGGTATTTCGATATTTCAGCGCCTAATTTGCAAAATTTAAGTACAAACCTTCTGATAATTAATCTTCAAATTTTTGGTTTCAGATTGCAATTTTCAAATTTGAATCTCAAATTTTGCGTTTTGTGCCCAAAAGTTCAAATTTTGGAATTTATTGATCAAATTTCAAATCAAAGCAAATAAATTTATTTACACTTAAGCCACCATAATGCTTATACATAGTGGGCCAAAAAAACAGTACAAGTAGTTTTGTACTCTCATAAATCTTCGTGAGTTATTAATATTTTAAAATAAGTAACATAACAGTGAAAAATCCAATTTTTATACCATCCACAAAGCGTAAATATTTTATTTTTCAAAGCAATATTCAATGCGTTAATTATTATTGAAAATATGAAGATTTTCAATTTGTAGCGGTTTTTTAGCCTACTGTGTATAATCGATTATTTCGTACTAAATATTACGTTTACGGTTTTGGAAGTTCAAATTCATAATATTATTACGATGTAAATTTTGCATTTTATGATCAAAATTTTGGATTTTGGGATCCAAGGTTAATTTTCATTTTCTAGTTTAACGTTCAAATTTTGGTCTGAAGGATCCATACTTTCAATTCGGATCTTAAATTTTACAATTAGGGCTTGTAAGGTATTTAGGGCTTAATTCTCCAATTTTTTGGCCTGAGTTTTTAGGGCTGAAATTTGGGATATTAAGATTTAAATTTTGGAAAATTAGGTTTAGAATCCAAATATTTATTTTAATATCCATTTATGATGCCAGGATTTAAATTTTCTGACTAAACGTTCAAATTTTTGTTGTGGCAAGAGAAAAATCTGGAGATAAAATTTTGCATTTTATGGCTTTTTGCAATTAGGTTCTAAGGAGTTTAAGGCCCAACTCTATTTTTTTGACTGAGTTTTTAGGGTTCAAAGGATATAGCGGAATAAGATAGTCAAAAGTGCCCCGAAACGAAATAAGCTGGGAGGGTAAAAATTATGTTTAAGATCATAAAAAAGTAGGATTTGACAAAAAAGTACCCCACCACCCCCTCCCATCCCTTGCCATAGTCAAAAACGTGTTTTTTTGGTTTTTAATTCACTTGTGCATACAACTAACTTTTGACTCTTGGTAGGTATCAGTACCTAACAATATTATCTAATATATTTTTATAAAACGGAAATTCGAATTTTGACAATATAAAATATCACTGAATAGCAATTAATTTAATTAATTAATTCAGAGACGTTAAAAAGGTGCAACTCTAGAAAAAATATATAATGGGTTTCTATTGTTTCTTAATATGTGTGATTTTTTTTCAGAATTTTTCGAGGGGTAGAACATGGCCAAAATAATTGAATTTTTGACTAATTTTAACCTTATTTATCATTTTCAAACGAAAAAAAAAACATTGTAAAACTTTTTATTTGCACATTTTAGGTCATTTCTTGTATTGATGTATGCTACTCAATTGTGTTTTACTCATTTAGTGGGAAACTCCAATACCTGATACTAAAAAAAATTCATTCAAAATTTATTTCTGAAAATATATGCTACAAATTTAAAGTGATAAAGTTAGTAAAAAATGCGTTTTTTTAAAATTATTTTGACATGTTCTACCACTCGGAAAATTCTGAAAAAAATCACACATATTAAGAAACAATAGTCACCTATTGTATATTTTTTCTAAAGGTGCACCTTTTAACATCTCTGTAATAATTGCTATTTAGTGATATTTTATATTGCCAAAATTCGAATTTTCCGCCAAAAATTTAAAAAAGTCAAATTGTCGCTTTGGTGTAATTGCTTCAACTTTTCTCTCAGGCGACAATTTATGCTCTTAATAGATAAATAGCTAGTACTTTTCAGTATTTTAAACATTCGTTTGGCACTTTTACAAACTACTGGATCTTTGAGGATTCATCAATCGTGCTGAACACACGGAAGCGTGACTAAATTTGTACTACTTTGGTCATTCCGCGATTATCGAATATGCAATTTTAATTGCAGTGGCAAGGTGCCAAGACAGATTGGTAAATTCGAAATCAAGCTCCGCGAGGCAAGAGATGGAGGTTCTAAAGCAGGAATCAATTGACTTGAAATTAGAGTCCGCTGATTTTTTTCCTGAAATGGTCAAAATCACCTCTAGGGACCTCAAAACGGATATTTTTTATATTAAAAAGGAAGAACGTGAATGGAACTGCGGGTTCAGGAGAGTAAATAATTTGAGAAATTGGCATCGGCTACAAAGCCATTTGCCACAACCGTTGTTTCATATAATATACTGAAGGGAAAAAAATGAAACACTTGAAATTCGATCATATTCAAACCGCCATAGCTCGGCGTATTTTCAATCTATTTGGATGAATCTTTGAGGGCAAAAAACTTTGAAGTGTCTTCTTTAAAATTATGCATGCAAAACTAAACGTTACCACTTCCACACCCCTCTAGCGCCCCTGTGAAAAAAAAGTTTTTTCTGGAAACCATGTCCAACTTTGACGATGTCTACGGAGTTGGAAAAATTTTGTCCACTCGATCCACCATAAAGGCATTAAAATGTGATCGATTGCCTACGCAGGACTCAAAGAACGAAGTTCCTACGACCATTTGGCATCAAGTTATGGGTGTTTGAAAAAAAGTGTATTTTAAGGTTTTTCGCACACAACTCAGTAACTTTTCAACCAAATTTGATGATTCTTTCGGGAAAAAATTTTGGCTCTACTTTGAGGGAGTAAACTCAAATTGGAATGATCCCTTTCCGAGTTTAATTTTTTTTCCTTCAGTATATTTTTAATAAAATTATTTTATTTCTACTTTTTATTTTATTTTTCGGAAAAAAGTAATTTTATGATCCTAGATCCTAGTTAGTTTTGAGCTGCGGTTATTTATAAACTGTGTCGGGTTCGGTGCTTATGCTCACGAATTTTCCTAAATCGCGAGCAGGAGTTTACAATGAAGCCATACACATCTTGCTAGAAATGCGGACCTATCCGATCTAGGAGTTACCACGTGCACACAATGATCTTCGAATTCGATTTGTATTCGAAGAGCGTTGTTTAATTTGAATGTAACAATTATTGGATAACCATACACTGTGCTTATAGGTATATAGGGTGTTGAAATGCGAAGCGGGCTATAAGGAAATATATTTGAAATGTGATAATATTGGCTCCCCTAATTATTTGGCAGCATCGGTCTTCTTACATTAATATTAAAGCTTTTTAAGCTGAATGATTTGGTACCTTACTCAGTAGTTTCTGCAAAGTATTAACCGAGATATGTGCAAAAAACTTATTACTTTCAATTAAAAACAAAGGTTTGCTATGAAATCATAACGGTGTATATATCATTTTGCTCTCAAAAGTGACAGCTGCGGTCACATTACGATTTACAACCGGCCGTGTATGTAAGAAAAATTATTTGTAAGTAAATGGTTTTCTTCAGTTACTATTTAAGAAATGTACGTGATTTGTTTAGTGTTGAAATTACGGAGAAGGCAATACCCAGTAAAAGTACTATTCAATGAGTATGCAAAATAATGTAAGTAGACCGCTATTATAAAACAAATAAGGGAGCCAATTGTAACATATTTCAAATTTAGAGAGTAAAGTGGTAATTATTCATTGAATAGTACTTTTGCTGAATATTGCCTTCTCCGGAAATTCACTTACAGTTCTTAAATATAGTATCTAAATCAGTGATGGGGAAACTACGGCCCGCGGGCTAAGTCCGGCCCGCGGAAAGGTTTAATCCGGCCCGTTTAAGAGTGCCGTTGTGAGAATGTTTGAACGCGTTCTTACTTCACGTCACGTAATGTGTCGACCCGCATAAAAACTACCTGCGGCGATATTCAAAACACAATAGTATTCTGGACAAATCCATCCGACCTAAACAGATGACTCATCTTCGCTCGAAACTTCCAGACACTCTCGCAGGTAGGTATAAATACAAGCGATGGATGGATGGATGATAGTACAGATATCAGCGATACTGCGCAGTTACTCATATTTGTAAGAGGAATTAACGCCCACTTTGAAATTACAGAAGAACTTGCAGGGCTGCAGTCAATGAAAGGAACGACTGGTGCCGATATATTTTGTGAATTTGAAAATTGCATCGATAAACTTCGTTTACCTATTGACAAGCTATGTAATGTAACTACAGATGGTGCTCCTAATATGGTTGGAATCAATCAAGGATGTGTTGAGAAATTTAATTCTAAGTATCCGGAAAATGATGTTGTTTTTTTGCATTGCCTTATACATCAGGATGCTCTCTGTAAATCGGCTTTAGATATTGACCATATACTTAATATTGTTGTAAAACTAGTAAATATGATTCGTTCCAGAGGATTATTATATCGCCAGTTTCAACAGTTTTTGGAGTCCGTACATGCTGAGCATTCCGATATCCTGTATTATTCAAAAGTTCGTTGGTTAAGTGCTGGGAAAGTATTTGAAAGGAGTTGGGATTTAAAAGACGATATTGTGAATTTTCTTCTTGAGAAAGACATTTATAATCAACTTGACGTCTTAGAAAAATAAACGTGGCATTCTGATTTCGCTTTTTTCACAGACCTCCTCGTACACATGAATAAACTTAATCTCAAATTGCAAGGAAAAAATCAGATTCTTTACGATATTTGGCAATACCTGAAAAGTTTCAAATTACAGTTATTATTATTTGCTAATCAGATCTCTAAGTCCGATTTTTCTCATTTTCCAAGAATACAATCTTTAAAATTCACTATATCAAACAATAAGATTAAAAAATACGAAATTAATTTGAGAAAACTATCTACAGAATTTGAAAGGAGATTTCAGGACTTTAGAAAAATGGAACCAGAGTTTAGTATTTTTGCGACCCCATGCAATGTTAATTACGCAGAAGTTGATGCAAAATTTCAACTTGAGTTAATAGAACTGAACTGTAATACTCTCCTGAAACAAACTTTTCATACAGTACCATTACTAGAATTTTATAAAAATTTAAGTCCAGATAATTTCCCAAATCTAATTACTCATGCAATGAAGATAATGACAATGTTCGGCTCATCTTATATATGCGAACAAATCTTTTCAACAATGAAGCTTAGGAAAACTTCTTTAAGAAACAGAATTACAGATGAGCACCTTTCATCAGTTTTAAGAATTTCTGCTTCGCAAATGGAACCGGACTATGATGAAATTTTGATGAAACAGTCTCAATTTCATTTTTCTCATGCACTATCAACCAGTAATGACACCAGAAAATAAAGTGATAATACTTCACATCAAGAACTACACTAAATTCATTTTATATTTTGTGCTTATAATTTTGTTACCTTTTGCTTTTTTACTATTAAAATAATAAGTGTATGTAATAATATATGTATATGTTTATAGAACACATAAATTAGTTAACAATTAAGCATTATTCTTTGGCCTGCTACGATTGTCTAGTTATTACAAATGGTCCGTCTTAAAAAAAGTTTCCCCACCACTGATAAATAAAAATCTTTTAATTATAAATACGTTTCTTATGTTGAATACACGGCTGATTGTAAATCGTAATGCGACAGCAAACGTCCCTTTTTGGCACAAAGTGAAATACCCGACATTATGATTTCATGGCAAACCTTTGTTTTTAATTCAAAATAATGGTAAAGTTTTTTGCAAATACTCTGCAGAAACTATTGTGTAAGGCACCAAATCGTTCAGCTCAACAAGCTTTAAAATTAATGTAAGTAGGCCGACACTGTCAAATAATTAGGGGAGCCAATATTAATACATTTCTAATTTTACATGTAAATCCCTATGGCCCGCTGTGCAATTCAACACCCTGTATAATTCCGCACTCTAATTGAAACGCGAACCTCTTAGCGAATTTTTATGGTTCGTAGCATAAAAGAAATCCCTTAAAACCCCAACAGAATTAATTGTAAGTGTTTATATAATGTATACAACTCGGCTGGAAAAAGATGGGGAGCACCCATTATAGCCACGTCGTAGTTTGGCTTGAGTGATTCGGTTACAGTTTTACCAACTCGACGAAAGGGAAACTGTTGACAAACAGGGTATTTGATACTTTTCTGTAATTATAAAATATTTTTATTTTATTTTATTTTTTTTTATTGGCTTAGGTCCATTTCGCCAGAGGGACCATTGAACTGTGTATACTGATTTATAAATATATATATATATATATATATATATATATATATATATATAAACAATCACCATTTACATTATATAATGGGGGGGGACATACACTGGACATCCATGGACTCGCACGGCAACTTCTTCATTCCGAAAAAGTGACCGCACGGATTGGATTCGAACCCACGACCACGAGGCCCGTGATTCCGAGCTCTACTCACTAGACCACCGTGGCCCCCAATTAATTTTAAAATATGTGTAAGAAATTTTGTTGTATAATTTTTCTTTAGCGCGCATGCAAATTCTTATTGCTTAAAGTAAACATGTTAGGTTTTCGTACCATTCCATTATTAAATATAATATCATTAAACAAACTTCTGAAGTTTTAATAACTGGCTACAGAAAATTATTCAAAATATTTACGACTAAAGGATGAAGGAAATAATGATAATCAGCGTGTTTCCAAGTAGACATTGAAAAGCTCTCGTGTACAAAGATACTAACGAGATTGGGCTGCGATTTCAATAAAAGCCGTACGCGGAGCCCGGAATAAATATATCTTCCCGGAGCGAAATCAGACCACGGAGGAACGCCCGCACGCCCTCGAAATCCTCGAACCTCAATCCCCCAACCTGGCAACGCACATATTAAATAATTTATGGTTCCAGCTATATCTGAAAGTGAAACTTTTAACTTAACAGAACAAAGCTCAACTTGTTTCACCCTGTGTTTCCATTTGTCCCCAATGGGAAACATTGATTGCCCAAATGGAATTTATGACAGTGCCGAGAGTTTTATTGTAGGGCGGGCTTGTCCGGAATTTTCGTAGATCCTCAGAGAGCGTGGGCGGTTGCAGAGGGAACTTTCATTATGAGCGAGCCACCGAGACGCTTTATTAAGATCCCATCTCATGGAATGTAAATACGGATATTTGAGATGTCACTGCCATAAAAACATACCCGTGTCTACGTTTAATAAAGCGCTGCACCCTCGATCATTTAAATTACGTTAAAAGGTCTTTAATATCCTCTCTGTAAATGATATAAGAGGTTAATTTCATTAAGTACTTTGCACAGATCAATTCTCGTTTATTGCTGTTAATTTGAATTGTTTCCCTGATACTCTAATTTTTTAACTATACAGGGTGTAATGAATTCTGGTAGACCCAAAATATCATTTTCATTTTTACATATGCATGTATTTTCAAAACCCTCATATTATACGAGCCGAAATGGAGAGCGTTTGTTGCATTTGCAACAAATCGCTTGAAAACGGGCCGACCGTGACAGTTGAGCGTGGTTTAAAAACATTGAGAGAAGCTAGTATCGATAGAGGCTATGGGAAGGTCGATTTTTTTGATGGTGTGAGTTCGATAACGATTCACGTCGAATGTCGTCGAAATTACATCCGCAAGAGCACAATAATTGCTTTTAAATGTAAAAGAGAATCCGAGAATGCGGCCAGCCCGTCCAACATCAGCCCTCCCAAAGCGAGGATGCATTCCAGTTCGTCAGCTTTCGATTTTGCAAAATGTTGTATTATTTGCGGAAGTGAAGCTGATGAAAATGTGGAAAAAAAGAAGCCTAAAGAACGGCGTCAAATCATCAGACACGTCACAACGGTCGGCTTTCGGGATACTGTTCTGAATTTAATACAGAAGTGAGGAGACAAGTTGGCTAAGAAATCAAGGTACGCTTAATTTTTGAAATTTGCCGCCGAAGCAAAATATCACAATAATTGCTTCGTGAAATTCTGTGCACCAATAACCGACCATAAAGTAGGTCGCCCTCTTGATGGTGATGTTATAACAGTTGGTGGATTGCACACTCACAATCACTGAGCGACCGTTGCCGTTGTAAGCGGTCTGTTTTTGCATCAACGAGGAATGGAAATAATAACCAACGAATGTTCTAAAATTTGGTATATATATTTGGGACGGGTCTGCCACTTTCGGCCGACAAACTGTATTTCACCCCCTCAAGTGTGCGGGGAATGATTTTTTCCCGAAGATGCGATAAGCTCCACCCACAACTTTTCGGAACTTCGTTTATCCATGCGGCCAGACTCGTTTTGAACCCTTCGGAGTTAACATCAGAAATAATCATGAGGAATTCGCCGTTAAACGAACCGTCGACGAACTTACGGTGTTTTTACATGATGTATTTCAGAAAAATGTGCTTCATAATTTGATTACATGTGTAATAGTGTGCAATAGTGAATTTTCGTGTGTGATATTCCAAGCTAAATCTGACAAAAACCGCTATATTCGATAGCCAATTTTTATTCCACTTAAATTAATTAAACAATTCCAATATATTTAAAAAAAATCAATTGTGGCAAATAATATTTAATCTAATTCATAATTTATTTATTTCTAATAACAAATAATTAAAGTCTCAATCTATTTGACTTTGAAATTCGTAATATTCGTCTTGTTCGACTAATGGAAGCCGTATAAATAAAGTTATTCATCCAATTGAAAATTGCAACAATTAAATATATAATGGGAATTGCGGAAAAAAATCGTCCGTGAAAGTTTAGATCTGGTCATTTCACTTTAGAAAGAACAGTCAAATTAACAAACTTTGTTTAATTTGACGCAGAGTTCAGTAACAATATGCATTTAATTTCGTTACATTTTTTAACGAAAATAATCTCAAGAATTAAAAGGCTTTTGGTAAAAATTTGTACACCGGAAGTGGGTATTTTCCTTGAAGACAACAAAAAAAATAGACATCTTTTGATTATATTAATGTTTCTCAAAAACTTTTTTATATATAAAAAAAATAAAGATAAAACTGTTTCTGTCTATAATTATGAAATCAAAAACGTTACACCAAATTTACATTAACAATAATATTATAATAATAAAAAAGAGCACTTTTCATTTCAAAAAGGAAATAGAAACTTATCTGATCGAATACTCTTCGTCCTTATTAATTGACAGTGTTATCTCGCAAATTGTAGTAGTAACAAATCGTATGTTTGGCAGAAAAATTCTCCAGCTTTGTTGTCGGATTCCTGCCCGGACATATGTGCCTTTTACGGCATCTTAAATAAATTTTGTTATTTCTAGCTCTGTCTGAAATGTAGATAAATCCCTCGTGGAGAGAATAACATTTCCCGTAAATGTCAGATATAACTTCCATTATCAATTAAAATTTCACAAGTTTAGAATATCACTGATAGACTGAATAAAAATATTTTTTTAACGCCTATTTGTACATTTTATTTTTTATGCTAATTTGAATATTTTGGTTAACTGATTCGAACATAAAAAGAATCCTATCATTTCTGGTCTACATCTGGTATGGTAATACACAAATTTTCATAGGTGAATGGCTTGTGTTTTGCAAAATGTTTGGACCATATTTATGAATGTGGAATCAATCATTATTGTTTGACGAAATCGGAGAGAGATCATTTGTACCATATTGGATGATATGAATTAAAAGTTTTAGAATTGATGATATTCGATTTTATCATTTTAAAATTTAGAATCGGCTTTTATCACTGAAATATATTTTTGTATTATGAAAATATTATTACCAATTACAAATCATTTACTGTTTTTTCCGAGTATGATGATGATGTTTAAACTCAAATAGCATTACCTTACATTTGTTATAACGATATAATAGTTATCAGAACTGCCTATAATTTATAAAGGCCACATTACATTATTCTAAAATATAGAAAAGTCTTGATTTATTTAAACATACTTTAATTCATGAAGAGGATGGTTGTAATCGTTCATGCGTAATCATCATTAAACTGAATTGAAAAATTCAATACATTTTAACAACTGATTATTGTAAAAAAATATTATTAAGACAGTTATAAATCTAAACAAATATTACACGACTCCACTTTCGAAGTGTTACCGTCATTATCAAGAGAATTACAAAAAAAAAAATATTGAATTTATACTAAATATTTTAGTGTGAGAGGAGTAACCTGTCGCTAGTTGTTTGTTGAGCCACATTAAAAAAGTCAACTACAATTCCTTTCTCATCAAATCACCCCTCATCACATAAATTAGTTGCTTACAGTTCCATGGTACATAGTATACACTAATTATGTTACATTTTTTATAACCTTTTTAAATAGCTTATAACCGATGAGATATTTACCTTGTTTTGCAAACACATTCTTGGTGTATTTTAAAACATAAATACCACAATTATAACTATTCTCATGTATTCTTCATAAAATTCAAAATATATTTTTTTAATTAACGAAGCAATCGAGTTCCGATAAGGTGTGTACAAACTTTTTTTTCCAATAGTAACATAATGTTAGGAATTGTTAATAGTATAATGTACAAGGAGCATATAATGATGGCTATTAATCACGAGAACGATGTTTGCGGAACGAGCCGTAAGCGAGTGGAGCAAATCGTTTGAGTGATTAATAGCCATCATTATATGCTCCTTGTACATTATACTTTGTTCACAAAAATTAAAATCAAAATTAAAATCAAAATCAAAATTTAAAAAAAAAAACAAAAAAAAAATCAAAATTCAAGTTGTAATTTAATTTAATTTAATTTAATTTATTTAATTTCCAAGAAAGAATGATTACAGCATCCATGGGTTAGTCAGGTATAGTAATAAATGTGGTATTAGTTGATACTTAAATATATAAATTATGTTACATTATAAAATGTTTGCATGCTTACTTGTAAAACAATATCTACAAATAAAAACTTAAAATCTACTGAGTAAAATCTAAAATCTACTGAATAATGGAGACATCATTACAATAAAAAGACATATATAAAAATACAATTTAAAATATTGGTCAAACAAGATAAGAAATGTAATTAAATTAAAATAGATGAAAAACAAAAATAAAAATAAAAATAGTAATACCGGTAATAAATACGATAAATGTTAAATACAGATAAAGTACAAATAAAATAAAAACAAAGTAAATATAAACAATAAGTGATAAGTACAATTAAAGCGCCATATTATCACAGAAGTTGTTAAATTCATCAATTGAATAGAAACAATTTAATTCAAATATATTTTTGATTTTCTTATTAAAAAGTTTGACAGGTAGGTTTTTGATACTGTTGGGCATTTTATTGTATAATTTAATACTTGTGATTGCACAGGAATTATGATAGAAACTGTGGTGGTGTTTTGGCAGTTTAAGTACATTTGTTCTTGTGTTATGTTCGTGTGGTGTTTTGTATTTATCAAATAGATGAAGATTATTATGTACAAACTTAAGTGTCTCATATATAAATAAGCTTGCTATGGGCATGATTTTTAGTTTTTTGAATAGATCCCTGCATCTTGTATTAGGTTTTTTATTACAGATAGCTCTAATTAATCTTTTTTGGGTTATAAAGACCTTTTGAATGTTTGCTTCAGTTGTGTTTCCCCAAAACAGTAAGCCGTAAGTTAATTGAGGCTGACAATATGCCATATATATGATTCGTGCAGCATTTTCATGGATGTCCTCCCTTGTTGAATAAATAAGATATGAGTAACGAGCTAGATTCGTGCATACTTGCTGGATATGTCCACCCCATTTAAGGTCATTTTGTAGTATCACCCCTAAAAATCGTAACTGGTCTGTTTCATTAATGATTTGATTGTTTATGCTGACGTTAGTTTGACCCATTATTGCTCTATAGTTCATTATCGATGTTTTTGATGTATTTATGGTTAAGTTGTTCATGTTTAGCCAGGAACTTAATTCATTTAGTGTTTGATTAGCTGCGACGTTAATATTATTTATGCATTTGTCTTTCATTGAAATGGTCGTGTCATCGGCAAACATCGTTAACTGTGCATTTATGGCGAGTGGCATGTCATTGATAAATACAAGAAACAATAGTGGACCTAATATGCTTCCTTGGGGCACACCGACAGCTGGGTAAGCAAACTGCGATTCATATGATTTACTTTTTATATAGGTACTAGTTATATGTTTCCTGTCAGAGAGGTAAGATGCTATAAGATCGTAACAGTTTCCTCGTATACCATATGCGGCTAATTTATTCAGTAATAAATTATGCGGGACGCAATCAAAAGCTTTTGTTAAGTCTATGAATATTGAGAAAACTTTATTGTTCTTATCAAGGTTGTCAAGGACAAAATTTAAAAAGTTATATATGGCATTCGTGGTTGTGAGGCCCTGTCTAAAGCCAAACTGCTGTTTACATAGGATTTGTTTTGATTTTAAGTAATCTAACAATCTATTATAAATTACTCTTTCGAATATTTTAGAAAATATCGGTAAGATGGATATTGGCCTATAATTATGTATTTCATGAGGATCTCCTTTTTTAAATATGGGAATAATTTTTCCTATTTTAAGTATTGATGGGAAGTTACCCTCAGAGAGCGCCATATTGATAGCACGTGTTAACGGTTTTATGATATTAGGTAATGTGGATTTGATGACTGCTGCTGATATACCATCGATATCCTTACAGGTACTTAGTTTCATTTTATGAATTATTTCCTCGATTTCTGACTCAGTTGTGGGATGTAGGAAAATTGATCCCATTGAATTATACAAAAGTTTATAATTTTCAGAATAACTTCCCCCAGCTCTGTATCCGATATTACTAAAGTAATCATTCATTGAATTTACAATTTTTTCAGGATTATCTATTTTAGTATGATTTGTATCATATAAGTAGGTTATTGACTCGTTGTGTTTAGTTTTTTGTCCTTTTTTGTTTTTTAGAATGTTCCATAGTTCCTTCGATTTATTACTTGAATTACGTATTTTTTCAGAGTTATAATTTCTAAGTTCTGTTTGTAACATTTGTTTGTACTGCTTTTTAGCTGTTCTGTAATTATTGTATGTGTAATTGTTTTTGCTGTGGCAGTAAGTTTGATAATAAAAATCCATTCGATTTCGTAGTTGCTGAACGTTTTCAGTATACCAGGGTTGCTTACGTTTAAAGCGATTAGCTGTTTTTTCTTTGACGGGGCAGCACTTGTTAAATGCTGTAAGGAATGTGTTATAAAATTTCGTGAAGTATGTTTTTAATTACAATTATAATTGAAAAAAAAATCAGTATTAAACAGGGTAAACAAAATATTATCATAAATCGCGTTCTGTGAATTAAAGCGCGAATTAGCGTGGTTAATAACCATATTAAACACGCAAATGTGTGTGCGTGTTTAATTAGCAAATGCGTGTTTAAGAAATTGAGTGTTAAATGTACCCCATTAATGCTGCCCATACAATTAAATAATGCGCACATTATAAAATTTTCGTGAACAACATGTTTTATAATTGCAAAATAATTTTTAGTTTGTAGTTTTTTTATTGAAATAGCTAAAGTATTCATTCATTTCGCCGTTTCGAGATGTAATAAGTTTATTAATATTTTAAGAAAACATGGTAAGCGGTAAATACATATAAGTATTATTATCATCATAATTTGATGAATTTAGCGAATATGTTATACCTAAACAAACTCATGTCATGTAGAATCTGAAAGATACATTTTTAAAATCCGTTTTAATACGGACTGTCGAATTGTTGTGTTTCCTGTCTAAAGGCAAACTGTTCAAGCTCACAGTGTTAAAAAAAAATCGGACCTCCCCTTTCTGAAGGATCCTGTTCGGCAAACTTCGTAAAATGCAGTGGGGATGGAAAGAATTTGAATTAATATAAATGTGTCGGCCGGAAGTTCGGCACCCATTTGGGGTGACTGTTCCCGTTCAAGAATGAATTTTTATGGGGTATTACAATATTTACAATTACCCCACACCCCGGGGCGGTTAGGTGGTGACAACTAGTTTCTAAGAAACACATCTGGCAACCAGGCCTGGCATGCAATAAAATCCGCATAGTTCTGGGTATAATATTGAAAAGAGGCTCGAGGGGGTCAAGGGACGCAACAACAGTTATGGAACAGAAATTTTCTTACATCGAAATTAATGAAGATTATCACTTTAATCGAATTAAAAGCAGCGTTAACAAATATCATCCCAGACGACAAAACAATAATAACAAAATTGGAAGAAAGATATCCTGATTACAACGAAAAAAATGGTGATGTGGCCATCATGTTACTTTCTCCGACTTGATGATAGTCATTTATATTTACGCTTTCATGGTTTATTTTCTATTTAAATAATATTTTAAATGTACATCGAGCGTTTTGTCGACTCGCATGAAACTGACGTTTAAAACGTCAAAATTATAAGATGGAAAAATTATACTTCAAATTCAAAAACTCAAGAGATTTCTAAAAAAACTTATTCTTTATAAGTTGTTTATTTTGTCATTATCTACAATTATTATCAACATAAATTTGCTGTAACTATTATTGTTTCATAATTATAAACCAAAAATGAAAAAAATAATAATACATGTTTTTCTCAAATAACACATGATTTTATGAAAAAAAAATTTTTAACCAAAGATGTCCATTTCTTTATTGCCTTCAATATTTGTTTAAATGTTTTTGTGATATTTTTCATATTTAAAGAAATATTGGCAAAAAACAAAAAACAGTTAAGGTAAACACCCACTTCCGGTGTACGAAATTTTACCAAAAGATTTTCAGTTCTTCGGATTATCAAATAAGACGTATGTTCAAAGTTTCATATCAATTGCTCTATTAGTTTTTGAGATACAGCGAGCGCAGACAGACACACACACAGACACAAAAAAAAAATTCCAGAAATTGTTGAAATGGTATCTAGGGACCCCAAAACGGATATTTGCTTAAAAAAAAATTTTGAAAAAAAATCACGATCACAATACTTTCTCGTACTTCGTAACGGAGAAAGTAAAAACCGGACACTGTATCATATCGTTTCGTAAAACGAGTTATAATATTTTAAACAGAGTTTGATATGAATCGAGAAAAGAAAACGAAGAAGATGAGCGATACAGGGTTTTGGAAGCAATTCTTTGCCAGGACATAAGAACCGAAGTTTGCAACACTCAAGACTATCCTTCAAGTGCTTCTATGTTCATTAATATTAATGATTCCATTCCTAACAGCTTATTGTTTTTTCTGGAGCAAATTATTTTAAAGAACAGAAAAGGTAAATTGGAGCCACTGAAACAGATTTGTACAGCTATCAGCCATTCTATCATGACTGCAGTCCGTCCTAGGTCGTTCATGTCTCCTTTGCAGCTTGGAATTTCGGTCTATTTGCACAGACAATTCGCATCGAAGCGTTTAATAGATAAAGTATGTTCATTAAAAAAGAAAAGTGTGCCATGATTTTTTAATTTTAAAAATTTAAGTTGGTTACACATGTTGAGGTTATATTACTTCTCAAAATTAAACAAACTGTAGTCAATTTATAGATACTTACGTTAAATTTTTCACTATAAAATTATTTTAAATGTTGTATGTGCCTTCCTTTTTCTTGAACACCAGCCTGAACTCTTCGTCGCACACCCTCCATTACGCTCCGCAATAACACTGGATTATTGTTAATTTCTATAAATTTATCTCGAATTCGTTGCCGCATGTCTTCTAGATTGTGTACTGGTTGTGCATAAATACAATTTTTCAGGTATGGCCACAAGAAAAAATCGCATGAACAGGGCGGCCAGGGAATCCGTGCATTTCGACTTATTATTCGGTCCTCAAAAACTTCCTCCAAAATGGCCAAATTATCTATTGTGTAATGAGGAGTTGCTCCGTCTTGATGAAAATTTCCACTTTGCAGTTCGTCATCATTTAATTTGTTTATAAAAGGCAATAACATTTCTGTACGATAACGGTTTGCAGTTATCGTACCTAAAATGAATGCACGGTTATTGAATTTTTATTATTAATAATAAAAATAGGATTTTACCTTCAAAGAATATCGGTCCAACTAATCTTCTCCCACTAATCTCTGCCCAAACGCCAACTTTCTCTGGATGTAGTGGTTTCTCTCTCCATGTATACGAGGAATTTTATCCGACCAAATTCTCATAGTTTGGGAATTCATGTACCCTTTCTTGTAAAACCAAGCTTCATCGGTAAAAAAAGTAATTTGTAAAACATCCTCGTTTACATTTTGTAAAAACCACTGACAAAATTCCAGTCGTCTGGGGTAATCAACAGGTAATAACTCTTGCACCGATGTTATGCGATAAGGGTATACTTGCAAATCTTTTCGTAGAAGCTTGTGACATGTTCCTTCCGATAAATTCATTTGCTTGACAAATGACGCAGAGAAGTCGTAGGTTCATCTTCCAAAATTTCTTGGGCTGTGTTAATAGCATCTTGAGTTCGTTTAACTGGTCACCACTTCCTGGTTTACGGAGAATACTACCCGTTTAACGAAATAATACAACAGATCGTGATAAGGTATTTTTAAATTCATCATATATAATAGGCCTGTTAGGAAATTCTTCCTGAAACTCTGCTAAAGGTGCGTCGAATGAATACACCCAATTTCCATTCACTTTAATCCCTTTTCGGAAATAACTTTCAATTAGAAACGTTTTTTGCTGGTTGCTGTAAACCATTGTGAGCACGGAATAATTGTGACTTCTAGAAAGATCTGACGTTTATATGTCAATTACCAACAATTGTCAAGTGTGCCTACTGAAATTTTTAAAACGAAAAAGTCATGGCACACTTGAGGTTTTTTTTATGAACATACGATATTTTATCGTGTTTGGGTGTATGTGCATCCTACAATTATACATTATTATATAAGCTTCTAGTGTGTTCCAACCTCAGCCGTCCATTTCTCCTCCGGAGCAAGGATGTTTCGTCCAATACGTTGCTGACAATGCCGATTTCAATGTGGCCACTATTGACGGTTTGAATACATTTCATTCTATGGGAATCATTCAAATAACAACTCCACATGACAAGGTTCACGTGGATGAACTCATATCAAGCTTGACAAAAATGCCATCTGTGAAAGAAATAGCAAGAGTTTCACAGGTTCGACAAGAAACGTATGAAAATTACGGCACAAAAGGATTGAAAAAAAATTATGGTAGAAAACCTGGATTGTAATGAAGTGACAACTTTGTCCATGCTTAGAAAAACTGATATATTGTGGATGTATGGGAAATAGAAAAACTTACCTCGAGTACCAGGATGGAGTGGGTTTATGGAGTGTCTAACTAAGGATGAAATATATTTTTCCGAAGTAAAAACCTTATTTGACTGGATTATATCTTCAAAGTATAATGTTAAAAAACCCCGTTTTTTACCTAACGCCGCAATGGGAAAAACCTATTTAATATGTTTTTGGCAATGATAGTTCACAAATTGGCAACATATTAAGAAAACAGAACGTAAATATTGCATGTAAACTATCTTCAAAATTCAATAATTGTATTTTTAACCATAAATCACCCATACCAAATTTTGAAAAGTCAGGAAAATATATATTAACCTGCACAGATTGTAAAGGAGTGTACATTGGACAAACTGGTCGAAAATTCAATACTGGACACCACCATCTTTCCGCCTCATTCAACATGATAAATCAACTTTTTCTACACACCTTCATCCACAAAACCATTCTTTTGGCGCGGAAGTACTTTCCGTTATGCATGTTGGCCCAAAAATGGATTTACTTGAGTTCCTACAAATTCTCAGAATGCGCGCTAATCCGGTAAAATCCCAATATTGAACGACCTGCTTGAACTAATTTACACCCCTATTTTTAAAGCCCTTGTAAAATTAGTTTTTACCTGTAAACCTCTGTAAATCGATTTTTTTAAGTCACTTCATGTTTGAAAACGGTAAGCATACTTACCGAAACTTAAGTGTAATAAACTAAATATCCAGGTTATACAAAACAAAGTTAAAAGTTTTTTATTGTAGCATTCAAATTTCGTTGAATCCACGTCCATGTGACATAAAATTTAATTTTCTTGTGTCATAGTGTCCAACGAAAGACTATCCTCCTGACTAGTAACTGCTCAAACACTCAAGTTATTCATCACATTCCCCATTACGGTTGGGAATTTATTATGGGCGTTAAACATGTAAGAGATTTATTTTTTTTGTTGGGTTCTATTGTATTTCCGACGTATAAATATTTTGAATATTTTTTCATTCTTTCATTTTAATATGTTTTTACCTAATGCAGAGTTCAACATTTTTTGGGTAAGATTTTTTATGCAAATATCTGCTAGCAATCGGCTTAATGGGGAATCCATTGCTAGACTCTCCGTTTGTTTGTAGAATTTGTTATTATCTAAAATAGGTTATAAAATTTCTAAAAATTCAGTTTGAACTATTTACATGATTTTTGTCAAAAGATTTTTCAATTATTTTTATGCAGCTTTCTGGAGGGATTTGTGCCAATATATTTGATATGTCAAAGGATACAACTATGTAGTTTAAGTTGACTGTTAAAGGAGAGTTTATTAAATAATTCTATTAAGTTTTTAATTAAGTGTGGTTCTTGGAAATCGGTCAATTCTTTGTTGAGAGTTTAAGTGGGAAGGAATTAAATGGGCAGGGGAATCGATATATGAGACTGCTGGCCGGATAGGCAGGGATTCTTTATGGATTTTTAAAAAACTCTGGAGATACCTTGAGCATAGGAGCAGTAGAAATCTGAGGCAGCAATGGTGCCGTAACTTGGGAAACGATAAAAATAAAGATATTCAAAAAATATCAGAGACTGTCGTTAGGATCCAGGTTAAAGATACATGCGTGTGTTTATGTTTGGTAGAGGCACCTTTTCCCAAAAAAAATAGAAACACCCACAAAACTGGGGCACAAATAAAGAAATTGTAAATAGATTTACAACAGAACAATTTAAAATTCGTGTCAATTGTTAATGCATATAAGTAATCTAGGGTTAACGCAATGATAGTTCACAGATAACTTTATAGAGTGTTTATTTCGACACGCCACTCCTTCAGATGAACTAATGCAAATACGCATTTTTAACATGACCTTAAAATGTGAATTTTCATGAAGAATATGATATAAAAATCGCACTTTCACCACTTAAATCGTAAGTTAAAATCATTATTAGTCGATTGTAGTTGTTAGTTTACAAGTTATTTTACACAGAAACTCGTAGTTTGTGCGAGTTGTCCGTCGAAAATGGAAACTTTAAGGGGGCATAACTTTTCCCCCTTACGTTTCCGCGGGTTAAAACGTACATTTCTGAACTCGGCTCAAAAAACTATGTCTTCAAAACAAATTTCAGCCCCCGGGTCCATTTATCCTAAAGTAAACACCAGCCGTTTCTTCATTCAACCTCTGTTTCTACTTTATACTATTCTAATCTATTCTTCACACACACTTTTACACGTACTAAGGGCTATGGTTGATCAGGTTGAGTCCACAGTCAATAATTTTCGATATAAATTACCTATATTTTCAAAATTTGAACCAACAATATGGTTCATCCAAATTGAATCCATTTTTAAAAACAATCGCATAACAAACTCTCTCCGAAAATTACATGACGTGGTCGCAGCCCTTCCCGCCGACGCACAGTGGACGAAACGTTAAATCTAGCTGAACATTTCGCCGAAAATCAACTGTTTAGAAATCCATTTTTTTCTTTAAATATGAGTAGTACAATGTCCAGAGGGTACGCAGGTAAAGCCATAAAACCCTCCGACCCTTTTCCCAGTAGTTATCGGTACCCAAAGTGCACGCTTCGTTTACGTCGTTTAGTTGTGAATTACACGCGCTCCGAACGTGTACGTTTAACATTTTTTTTTACATTTGTGTTTAGTGCAAAATTTAAATTAACGATGGATATATATTCTACTAGTATGTATACAACATAGTTTTAATTATTTTTTGTTTAAATTTAGTCAACACATAGATACAATGATTTAAATTTAGTAGAGAATCCTACTGTAATATTTTACAACATTATATTTTAATAAGGTTAAAGTTTATTATATCCGCCGATATCCGCAATGATTTTTTTTTGGTATACATATTAACTAATTAGTTTAATGTACAAGTAATATTACATGCTTGTTTTTGCCCGTTTGCAAGCAGTGATTTTTTTAGGCAGCATAACCGTTTCCCGGAGAACATTATTCGACATTTGGCGCGCTCACCAAACGCAAGAAGAAAACAATTAAGCAGTTTCTTTCTTTGTGATTAACATTATGAAGATTGATATTGAATCGGACACTGAAAATTCACATTCGTTGAAACAAAAAATAACACATTTTACGTCAAAATTGACAATGAAATGGCAAACTTCTAATAGAGCATTTTCAAGTTTTGAAAATAAATATTCAAAGTGGCTAAACGAAATGGAAGTATTCTCTACTGAGAGTTTACCAAATGAACCCCAACCGGGATCTTCTAGTGGTAAATCCAGAGGTCCGTATAAATCTTTTACTAAATTGACGGATGTCTCAAAAAAAACGGAAAATTAAGCCACTGGTGGAAAATTACTCCCAGGAGGAACTAGCATTTGCCACGCGGTTCAGTCTTCGACAATCTGAAAGAATTGTGAATAATTTTATAATTAAAAAAAACATGATGTAATATAATTTTTGTTTTCAAAAATTTTAGGTTTCCAATTTTTTCCAAGTGTTTATATTTCAGTTACTATTTACAAAAATGCTAATGGTAAAATTATCTTCTAGATTTGTTTGAACAATTTTTCGGCTAGAATAAAAATTAAATGGGGGATGCTGGAGGGTAGAAGGGAAGAATTATTTAATATTGAATAACATATATTTATAATAAACTATTTTCTTTGACTACGAACAATTTTAATTAGACTAAGACGCTTTATAGCGAAATGTTCAGCTAGATTCAGCATTTCGACCTGTGTGCGACGTAGCGATTTATGTTCGCGATATGCTAATCAATCCCCCTGAAATTTTTCCTTATGAAACGCTCAAATCAGAAGTTATAAAGCATACAACGGTTTCCGAAAAGCGACGCATGTAACAACTTTTGTCCAAGGAAACTCTTGGCCAGCAAACCCCGTCACAATTACTGCGAAAGTTATATCAACTTCTTGGGAATACGTCCATAGATGAAAATTTAAGAAATATTCCTTAGCCGTTTGCCCACTGACGTGCAACGGATACTAATTTCGGGAAACATCCAGTTTAAATGATTTAGCCGACATGGCCGACCAGATCCTCGATTTTTCTGGCCAGCATACCATTTGTGCAATGACCTCTGCGCCTCGGATGATTCCAACAACAACGACTGACAATTCCTTACATTTGCAAAACCAGATCACTGCCTTAACGCAACAAGTTGAGAAGTTGTCTGTTCAATTCTCAAATTTTGCAAGGAAAAGGAGCCGTTCAAAATCAAGACTTAATAGCAACAATGATGAGTCATCGAAGTTTTGTTGGTATCGCCAGAGGTACGCAGAGAAGGCGAGCAAATACACACCTCCTTGCGATTGGGAAAACGGACAGCGGCAGGGCTAATGTCAACCCATTGTCCTGCCATGTCTCCAGGTCATTTATTCTTCATACGCGACACTACTTCTGGGATCAAATTTTTAGTCGACACGGGAGCCTAGGTTAGCATCTTGGCGGTGAACCAATTCTTCGTCAACAGTTATCGTCGCGCAAAATTTTCGCTGACCACAGTTACTGGTACTTTTATACCAACTTTTGGTCATTCCAAATTAATAATTAATATCGGCCTGGACGTGAATTTTCAACAGTAATATAACGAGTGCCTATGATTTTGCCGGCAATTATTAGCGGCAGGATCACGATTTTCTAGAAGCAACAAGCAAGAGTGATCCAGACGCTAATAATTGCCTAGGAAAAATCAGTCACGAGTTAGATTCGGGAAGACAATTGGCCGAACAGAAAGTTCACACTTCTTAATTTGAAAAATTAAATTTAGTGACACCAAGTGTCAGACGTGTATTTATCTGCGCCACAATAATTGTAGTAAAAATGAGCTTACCAAGATTTTGAGAAATGCCTATGAATACTATTACTGATGAAAGCACTAACACTTCACCCGAAAATACAAACAGATCGAATTCAGGAGCAAACTGCTTAAAAGTCCGGCAATAACTGACGTTTTATACGCTATAGAAAATGAACCAACGCATTGCTAGGCAATACCAACATGAGAGATTATCTGATTAGATACGACCCAGGGTAAATTGCCATGCATAACATAGAGCGTGGTCTGTTACGCATCGTAATTAGAATTTTATTGGATCATCTCATCAACGTTATTCGATTTCATTGGTTAGTAAGTAAATGAGGGCAATTGTCAATGGAACTTCATGTTAGCACAAGTTAACCATTCGATTCTGAGTGCCGACTTCCTTCGGCATTTCAACATCACCATTGACATTGCCCACGATCGTCTTGCAAGGAATGCATTCGGCCTTTCAGAACTAAATTCACTCACTTTTCAAAATTCGTCATATTCAAAATTGCTACAATAATTTCATAATTTGTCAACCATTTCGATTTGTCACAACCTGTCAAACATGATGTGGTGTATCATCACATCACAACTTCTGGACCTCCTGTTTTTGGCCGACCACGCCGATTACCGCCACATAAATTCCAAATTGCGAAGGACGAGTTTGACAAATTGTTACAACTTGGCTTCGTATCAAGGTCTTAATCGAATCACGATTCCGGACCGGTATCCCTTGCCACTTCTTCACGATTTCGCGTATAACTTTTGTGGTTGTACGTTACGTTCCAAAATCGACTTAGTCAAGGCAGAATTCAATGCAGCAAATTCCAATTCATCCTGCAGATATTCCTAAAACGGCAATCACAACACCTTCTGGCATATACGAATATACTAGGATGAGTTTTGGTTTAAGAAACGCCGCCCAGACGTTTCAAAGGTTTATGGACTCGGTTTTACGCGGACTACCATTTTGCTTCGACATTCTCATCTTCAGTAAAGACGAACGCGAACATGTTCGTCACATTTTCAAAATTTTTGAGCGACTCGCTACTTTCGGTATCAAAATTAATCCTGACAAATGTGTTTTCGGTCAAACAAAATTGAACTTTTTGGGTTACAGCATCAATGGTTCGGGAATCAAACCTCTGCAGTTCAAGGTCGATGCGATTGTGATTCTCGCAACCTGCTGACCCAAAAGCTATTCAACGATTTCTCGGCTTGATAAACTTTTATCATCGATTCATTAAATCGAAAAAAATGGCGGACGTGACTAGTTGTGTCGCCAGTGAGTCTGAAAATATTAACGAAAAGAAATGCAATAAATGCAAAAATAAGTCTGTGAACGTAGTGTTATGTGTAAACTGTGGAAATGACTTTCATCCATCGTGCCTTAAAATCCACACCAAAGCATGTGGCAAGCTGTTAAGCCTATCCGCAGGAGAGACTGACAGTGAGGTTAAGTCACCCGGCACGGCAGACAACGGTAATAATATGCAATTTAATTTTCTTACCGAGGAAAATAAACTACTACGAAAAATCATTGAAGAACTGGAGAGTAAGAACACGATTCTCTTGGAAAACAATACCCTCTTAAAAGAGAAAATCTTTTTTCTGCAAAATAAGCAAGGAGTCTCACAGGAATAAACCTGTGAGTGTCATCAACAATCAAGAGATGTCGGATCCAGTATTAAATAAGCCCAAACTTTCATCTCAACACAAAGCTATCAGTGAGCCGAAATCACCATCAGCAAAAACCCGCCCGCAGAATTTGCCGGCGAACAAAATAACTCATCCAACTCGATCCGAGCGCGCGGCCTCCACCGTTCCGCAGCCTTATCTGTTACCTGAAGACAAAGCGACATCTAAAAAGGAAGGATTCACCATTTATAAAGGTAAACGGCCGAATAAAAGGAGGAGCGTGATCAGCACCGGTAGTAAAGCAACTGGAATAATCACAGCCGAACCTAGGAAAACTTGGTTATTTATTAACAGAGTTCAACACAAAGTAACACAGTCAGATATGGAGAATCACATTAAAACTATTCTTGGAAACAAGCAATTTGTGTGCGAAAGAGTTGAAACTAGATCGGCAACCTACAATAGTTTTAAACTAAGCGCGAATCTAACGGAACATGAAGTACTAACGAACCCATCAAACTGGCCGGCGGGAATCGAAATAAGCAGATATATTTTTAGGAAGGTCTCCAGCAACACAGGAACCACATAATCAATCAACTGAGTACATTGAACTGCCAGCAGTGACCAACAGTAGTGGTAATCCACAAAAATTACTTTTTAAAGCACTTTTCGTGAACGCTCAATCGGTGCGCAATAAATATAATGAACTAGATAGTGTTATTGAAACTAATCAGTTTAATATAGTGTGTGTAACCGAACACTGGCTGAAATCTAACGAGAGTGAGAACTATTGTATTAATAATATGATAACTGCCTCCCATTTTAGTAGGACTAACTAGTTTTTCAAGCTAAAGTTACTTTTAGGTAAAACTACTTTTTAAGTATAAATGTTTTAATAAAAAAAAAAAAAATCTTGGTGACGGACGACGGCTCCGCTGCGCTGCGCCGTCGTCCGTGTGTAACCTGTAAAAATATAGCAAAGTAACCGGTGACGAACGACGGCTCCGCTGCGCTGCGCCGTCGTCTGAGCGAATCGCACTAAAATTGACCAAAGTAACTGGTGACGAATGATTTGGAATACAAAGTTACAGACTTTCTGAGGAGGTACCGAACAAAACTAAATACAGCACTCGTGAGTAAGGCCGCTTTCGTTCAGTTGAATTGTAAATAACAATTTTTTCAAGTCCCGTAAGGGCCAGTCTAACAGAAGTTGTCAAGAATCAGCAACATTGTGTGCAGTCATAACTTTGTTTCAGATATGTCAGTAAATGTCATGTCTCACGCATAGTTGATAGGTTCCTAACCTAAACCCGCGACTTTAAGCATGTCATGTCAATGTCATTAAATCTGAAAATTGTGTGCAATCATAACCTTGTTTCAGATATGTCAGTGACTGTCATGTCTGACGCACTGCTGATGGGTTCCTAACCTAAACTCGCGACTTTAAGCATGTCATATCAATGTCATTAAATCTGAAAATTGTGTGCAATCATAACCTTGTTCCAGATATGTTAGTGAATGTCATGTCTGACGCATATTTTTTTCCATTTTTCATTTTTTTTCCATTTTTAATTTTTCATTTTTCATTTTATATTTTATATTTTTCATGTTTAATTTTTCATTTTTCATTTTATATTTTTTATTTTTTATTTTAATTTTTAATTTTTTTGAAAAAAAAGAAATACGAACCCAGGAGCTGCAAATGGAGCTTGGGAGTAGTCCCAAAAATTTTTAAAACACAGAGATGGAAGCTTGTTGTGCCCTTTATCAACTTTAAACATTTCAGCTCTTCAATTTGAATAGGACAAATACACGTCCCTTAAAGAAACTTGAAAAATGTTAGAAACAATTTGGTCAATATTTGAAAAATCGAATCCCGTTAAGGGAACAACAAATCAAAAAAATGCTCCAACATAAATATTGTATAGTAAAGCTTTGTAAATATACTGGAGCTTTGACAGACTCTTCAAAGTCAAAACTGAAGGCATGAAGACTCCCGAAAAATAATCTTGAATCGCTCACTTTTAAGGCCGGAGCCACGGAACGGGGGCCCCCAGAGATAAAATACTTGTCACGTGGTGCCCCTTCAGGCGAAAGGTATCTTTGGTGAAAATTTCAGCCGAATCCGTGTCATGCGATTTTCACTCACATTTCCGATGGTTTACTCATAAAAAATAAAAATGTGGTGCCTCAACACATACAAAAATTCATAACTCGCAAATGATCAAAAATCAAAAAAGTAATTAGAATAAATGTTGTAGAGGCGTCTTTTATGGAGAGGATAGATTATTTTTCAATTGCCCAGGATGTACCCGGAAGGCCGGGCCGAATATTCTTGTATAATTTCTCGAGAAGGCCCCGTCGGCCACGGATCCTCCCCGTGACGATGAAATTTGCTCATTCGATGACAATTGATAGACACCACTTTGCCCAAAAGCAATGAAGGGGGTGAAAAAAATAAAATACATTATTTTAAATCGTTTCGCTCAAACCACGCGCGTTGGGGACCTTCGAGAATGTAATCTGGTGGTAACTCCAGTTTCTGGTAACCCCAGTATCTGAATCTGACATCTGTCAAATGTGACAATGCACTATCAAATGCGTTTCTTAATTTTCTGTTTGAAAAGCACTCGGAAGTTAACAGGAAGTAGCTTATTTTCTTTCATCAACTTTGGGCCTCTAAAAATTATTTGGTGAACGTCTAAGAAGCGTATACACATTACAAACCGACATAGAAACATAATTTAGGGCGGTACTGATTGGGGTTGTTTCGGTCTTTGGCACCCCGTTGCGGCCGATCCGGCTGACGGGGTGACCGAAATGTTATCAAACTTTGGTGGTCTGCTTTAAATGGAACGCTTAATGATTTCCCAAAGTTTCATTATTCTAACCCCCCCAGAAATATTTCTTTTTCTCAATTGATTTTCTGGGGAAAAATTTTCAACGTTCAAAAACGACAATAATTCAAATATCGATATCTCGGTTAATAACGGGGCGATTTAAAAAATTCAAAGTTTGTTTCACGTACACGCAATACCGCAATGATAATCCGTCGTTGGATTCGTGATTTAAGATGGAATAGAAAAATTCATTTTGAAACGATCGAAAATATTTACCGGCAAAATAAATAAAAGTTTAATGAATTGTTAAAATTAGATGGAGGGGTTGGAGCGAGAAATTTTATTTGGATTTTCTGTTGGGCTTGAGAAGGGCTTTCCGGTGGTGTAATCAGATTTCAGATCGGACAAAAAAATGTAGTGCCCCGCTGCTCAATTTCGCTTCCCCGTTCGGTATACAACGTCCTATCTCGAAAACTAAAAATCGGATCGACAAACTTAATGAGGATCTTTGATGCGGATTAAATCGACGACTGAAATGCCGTCGTCAGATTTTTAATTTTCGAGAAAAAAAATCGTAAAATTTTTCGAAAAATTCCCGGAAAACAATCGAAAATCGGCCGTAGATCGTAAACCCCCAAACCTACCCTTAAAGTTTCAAATCTTTAATTTAAATAGAAAAAAATGTGCCCTTGAAAGAAATTGAAAACAAATTCTGAGGTGGGCAAAAAAGCGCGCTCTGGAGAGGTGGGGGATGTTTGAAAAATTTTGAAATAATTGCGGATCATCGATCGTCCCACCCCCTACCCACCCTGAAAGTTTCAACTCTTAGATTTCCAAAAATACCTCCTCATAAGAAAAATGAAACGAACTGGGGGGTTAAAATGAAGCGTAAGGGCTCCCCCAGAGATAAAATACTTGTCACGCGGTGCCCCTTCAGGCGAAAGGTATATTTGGTGAAAATTTCAGCCGAATCCGTGTCATGCGATTTTAGCTCAAATTTCCGATGTTTACTCATGAAAAATGAAAAATTTGGTGCCTTGACACATACAAAAATTCATAACTCGCAACGATTAGAAAAATCAAAAAATAATTAGAATAAATGTTGTAGAGGGGTCTTTTGTGGAGAGAATAGAATGATTTTAAATTGTCCAGGATGTATCCGGAAGGCCGGGCCGAATTTTCTTGTATAATTTCTTGAGAAGGCCCCGACGGCCACGGGGTGGATCATGGGGCGATGAAATTTGCTCATTCGATGACAATTGATAGACACTATATTGCCCAAAAGCACCACCTCTCTCATCCGTGCAGAAGGGGGTGAAAAAAATAAAAAATACATTATTTTAAATCGTTTCGCTCAAACCACGCGCGTTGGGGAACTTCGAGAATGTAACCTGGTGGTAACCCCAGTTTTTAAATCTGACATCTGTCAAATGTGACAATGCAGCATCAATGCATTTCTCAATTTGCTGTTTGAAGAGCACTCGGACGTTAACAGGAAGAAGCTTAGTTTTTTCTCATCAACTTTGGGCCTCTAAAAATTATTTGGTGAGCGTCTGAGAAGCCTATACACATTACAAACCGACATACAAACAGAATTTAGAGCGGTACTGATTGGGGTGTTTCGGTCTTTGGCACCCCGTTGCGGCCGATGCGGCTGACGGGGTGACCGAACTGTTACCAAACTTTGGTGGCCTGCTTCAAATGGAACGCTTAACGATTTCCCAAAGTTTCATTGTTCTAACCCTCCCGGAAATATTTTTTTTTTCTCAATTGATTTTCCGGGGAAAAATTTTCAACGTTCAAAAACGACAATAATTCAAATATCCATATCTCGATTAATAACGGGGCGATTTTAAAAATTCCAATTGTGTTTTACGTACACGCAATACCGCAATGATAATCCGTCGTTGGATTCATGATTTAAGATGGAATACAAAAATTCATTTTGAAACGATCGAAAATATTTACCGGCAAAATGAATAAAAGTTTAATGCATTTTTAAAATTAGAAGGAGGGGTCGGATCGAGAAATTTTATTTGGATTTTCTGTTGGGCTTGAGAAGGGCTTTCTGGTGGTGTAATCAGATTTCAGATCGGACAAAAAAATGTTGTGCCCCGCTGGTCAATTTCGCTTCCCCGTTCCGTATACAACGTCATATCTCAAAAACTAAAAATCGGATCAAAAAACTTTATGGGAATCTTTGATGCGGATTAAATCGACGACTGATATGCCGTCGTCAGATTTTTAATTTTCGAAAAAAAAAAAACGTAAAATTCTTCGAAAAATTGCCGGAAACCAATAGAAAATTGGCCGTGGATCGTAAACGGTGCGCCCCACAAAAAATATAGTCCTTAGCTTTTCGACGCAGAAATAAATTCCGAATGGCACTGTGTTTAAATTTTTTGCGTCGGATTAAAAATGGCCGCTCTAGAATTTTTTAATTGAAATCTGGGGTGGTTTTCTTTGAATAACTCTTTAAGGGTTGCAGATATCAAAAATTCGTAAGAGACATAAAATGTAGAGACAGACCGGTTCTACAATACTCATTGAAAATTCTAGTCGCGACTGTAAAGGGGGCGCGGCCCCGATCGCGGAAGCACAAAAAAGCCACCTCTGCAGAGAAAGGGTTGCTGCTCGCTAACGGAGAAGAGCAGCGGACCCTACGTACGTGGCCGTTGTGCCCCCATGCATTGTGGATTTTTTGAGCCGTATCCGATCGTTCCAACTTAAAAACCAAAAAAGGCTTAGCATTTGGCGTAAACCTCTGCATCGCAAAAAATCGATTTTCAAAAATTCATCCCGGCGTCCAGGGGTGAGTTGGAAAATCGCGGTTTTCGCGGGCCCCTAGAGGAGCCTCTGGTCTATCTGAAACTTGTAAAATTTTGTCGATTTATTTGTAATTAAAGGGGTGGTAACCCTTTATTTACACGGTTGATTGGCGGGGTTTGAAATTTTAGTAATCTTATTTTTTGAATTATTTAGATTTTTCGTGAAAATTTCAACTCGCTAGTAATTTCGGTTTTCTCAAAACAGCCATCCTGGCCTTAGGCTTTTAGTATATATTAACTAGTTGTCCAAGCTTAAGATTTATATGTTATAATTTGTTTTTATATAAATTTTTAAACTTGTAAAAAAAAAAAAAAATTAATTTTAAAAAAAAAAATTTTTTTAATTTTTTTTAATTTTCAATTTTTATTCATTTTTAATTATTGATTTTAATTTTTTGATTTTTAATTTTTAATTTTTAATTTTTAATTTTTAATTTTTAATTTTTAATTTTTAATTTTTAATTTTTAATTTTTAATTTTTGATTTTTAATTTTTAATTTTTGATTTTTGATTTTTAATTTTTAATTTTTAATTTTTAATTTTTAGTTTTTAATTTTTAATTCCTAATTCCTAATTTTTAATTTTTAATTTTTAATTTTCAATTTTTAATTTTTAATTTTTAATTTTTAATTTTTAATTTTTAATTTTTAATTTTTAATTTTTAATTTTACATTTTTAATTTTTAATTTTCAAGTTTCAATTTTTAATTTTTAATTTTTTTAATTGATGACGAACGACGGCTGCGCCGTCGCCTGAGCGTATCCCATTTAAATTGAGTGAAGGAACCGGTGACGAATGTCGGCTCCGCTGCGCTGCGCCGTCGATGAAAGACATATATTTTTTAAATTATATTTTTATTTTTCGTTTTTCATTTTTCATTATTCATTTTTCATTTTTTTTTAAATTTTGAACTTTGAATTTTTAATTTTTAATTTTTAATTTTTAATTTTTAATTTTTAATTTTTAATTTTTAATTTTTAATTTTTAATTTTTAATTTTTAATTTTTATGTTTCAATTTTTAATTTTTCGTTTTTCATTTTTCATTTTTCATTTTTCATTTTTCATTTTTCATTTTTCATTTTTCATTTTTCATTCTTCATTTTTCGTTTTTCATTTTTCATTTTTCATTTTTCATTTTTCATTTTTTATTTTTTATATTTTATTTTTCATTTTTTATTTTTCGTTTTTCAGTTTTAATTTTTTATCTTTTATTTGAATTTTTATTTCCTCTATTTTTTTTTAAACCACTTGTATCGTCTACAATCCCTAAAAATTTCGGCTTTTCGACTTAAAAAGAAAAAAAATCGGCCCTAAATGAAGAGAAACGAACCCTGGGGGTGCAAATGGCACGTAGTGGTGGTTCCAAAAATTTGTACTTTTTGTTCCAATTTTTTAATTTTTTTTTTCAATTTTTTTAATTGGTGACGAACGACACTATCAACATTTTGTTTTCATTTCCAATCACGAAAAGAATTACTAAATCTGACATAAACTGTCAAACACGACGCATAATCAATGTATTTCTTGATTTGCTGATTTGAAAGCACTCGGCTATTGGAAGAGGAAGAAGCTTATTTTTTTCATTCATTTTATACCTTATTTAGTGAGCGTCTGAGAGACAAATCCAATTTACATTCCCGTTTTTAGAGTTCGAAAAATTGACGATACAAAAATTGAATTTTTATAGGTAGAAACGACAAAGTGGCGGAATCTATTGCCTGAATGCTGTACTGAACCAAATCCGGATGGTTCAGTACAGCATTCAGACAATAGATTCGGTGGCTTGAAACTTAAAAAAATTCATAACTCGCAAACGATTAGAAAAATCAAAAATATTCAAGGAATAAATGTTGTAAAGGGATCTTTTGTGAAGAGGATGGAGTGGGTTTAAATTGTCCAGAATATACAGGGAATGCTGTGCGAATTTTTTTCTTCAAATTTCTAAATGTTTCTAAAGAAGGCCCTGACGACCACAGGAAAGATCATTGGGACGATCAAATTGGCTCAATCCGTGCCCCGTCATAGCTGCCACATTGCCTGAAAAGATCATCTCCATCGGAAGTGCAGAAGAGGATAAAAAAAAAAACAAATTATTTTTAAATCGTTTTGGGCAGTTGAAAATTGGGGAAAATCGGTATTTCAAAAAGTATGCACTTTATGTAAAAATTTTGTATATGTTTTTGATTTAGCTTTAATATTTATTGAAAAATCTGACAATTGAATTGAATTCAATTTTTTCCCTGCCACACCCCTGCTGAAATATTTCGAAAATGTCGAATTAAAAAATTACAAAAGCGTAACGGGTGTTTCAAAAATTTTGAAAAAATTACGGAGCAAGGCCAATTATACCCTGAACCTTCCCTCAAAGTTTCAACTCTTCAATTTTAATAGAAAAAATACGTCCATGAAAGAAGTTGAAAACAAATTCAGGGGTGGGCCAAATAGCGCGCTCTGGATAGATGGGGGGTGTCTGAAAAATTTTGAAAAAATTACGGATCATGACTTGAACCATCCTCTACCCACCCTCAAAGTTTCAACTCCTAGATTTCCATAGAAAAAAATACGTCCTCATAAGAAAAAAAAATCGCACTCGGGGGGGTTAAAATAAAGCGTAAGGGGGCGCCTAGAGAAAAAATACTTGTCACGCGGTGCCCCTTTGGGCTAAAGGTATCTTTGGTGAAAATTTCAGCCAAATCCGTGTCATGCAATTTTCACTCAAATTTCCGATGGTTTACTCATGAAAAATGAAAAATTTTGTGCCTTTAAACATTAAAAAATTCATAACTCGCAAACGATTTAAAAAATCGAAAATATTCAAAGAATAAATGTTGTAGAGGAGTCTTTTGTGAAGAGGATGGAGTAATTTTAAATTGTCTAGAATGTACAGGGAAGGCTGTGCGATTTTTTTTCTTTTAATTTCCAAATGTTTCTAGAAAAGGCCCTAGCGACCACAGGAAAGATCATTGGGACGATCAAATTGGCTCAATTCGTGCCCCGTCATAGCTGCCACATTGCCTTAAAGGGACATCTCCATCGGCAGTACAGAAGAGGGTAAAAAAAATAAAATATATTTTTATATCGTTTTAGGCAGTTGAAAATTGGAGAAAATCGGTATTTCAAAAAGTATGCACTTTATGTAAAAATTTTGTACATGTTTTTGATTAAGTTTCAATAATTATTGAAAAATCTGACATTTGAATTCAATTCAACTTTTTCCCTTCCACACCCCTGCTGAAATATTTCGAAAATGTCGAATTAAAAAATTAACGAAGCGTAACGGGTGTTTCAAAATTTTTGAAAAAAAGACGGAGCAAGGCCCGTTGTATCCCGAACCTACACCAAAAGTTTCAACTCTTCAATTTAAATAGAAAAAAATACGTCCTTGAAAGAAGATGAAAACAAATTCAGGGGTGGACCAAATAGCGCGCTCTGGAGAGGTGGGGGATGTTTCAAAAATTTTGAAAAAATTACGGATCATGGCTCATCCCACCCTCTACCCACCCTAAAAGTTTCAACGCTTAGATTTCCATAGAAAAAAATACGTCCTCTTAAGAAAAAAAATATCGCACTCGGAAGGGTTAAAATGAAGCGTAAGCGGACCCCCAGAAGTAAAATACTTGTTACGCGATGCCCCTTGTAGGAAAAGGTATCTTTGGTAAAAATTTCAACCAAATACGTGTCATGCGATTTTCACTCAAATTTCCGATGGTTTTACTCATGAAAAATGAAAAATTTTGTGCATTGAAACATAAAAAAATTCATAACTCGCAAACGATTGGAAGAATCGAAAATATTCAAAAAATAAATGTTGTAGAGGGGTCTTTTTTAAAGAGAATGAAGTGGGTTTAAATTGTCCAGATAATACAGGGAAGGCTGTGCGATTTTTTTTCTTTTTATTTTAAAATGTTTCTAAAAAAGGCCCTAACGACCACAGGAAAGATCATTTGGACGATCAAATTGACTCAATCCGTGCCCCGTCATGGCTGCCACATTTCCTGAAAAGGTCATCTCGGTCGGCAGTACAGAAGTGGGTAAAAAAAAATAAAATATATTTTTAAATCGTTTTAGGCAGTTGAAAATTGGGGAAAATCGGTATTTCAAAAAGTATGCACTTTATGTAAAAATTTTGTATATGTTTTTGATTTAGCTTCAATATTTATTGAAAAATCTGACATTTGAATTTAATTAAATTTTTTCCCTTCCACACCCCTGCTGAAATATTTCGAAAATGTCGAATTAAAAAATTACAAAAGGGTAACGGGTGTCTCAAAAATTTTGAAAAAATTACGGAGCAAGGCCAATTGTACCCTGAACCTACCCTAAAAGTTTCAACTCTTCAATGTAAATAGAAAAAAATACGTCCTTGAAAGAAGATGAAAACAAATTCAGGGGTGGGCCAAATAACGCGCTCTGGAGAAGTGGGGGTGTTTGAAAAATTTTGAAAAAATTACGGATCATGACTCGAATCACCCTCTACCCACCCTTAAAGTTTCAACTCTTAGATTTTTATAGAAAAAAATACGTCCTCATAAGAAAAAAAAATCGCACTCGAGGGGTTAAAATGAAGCGTAAGGGGGCCCCCAGAGAAAAAATACTTGTCACGTCGTGCCCCTTAAGGCGAAAGGTATCTTTGGTAAAAATTTCAGCCAAATCCGTGTCATGCGATTTTCACTCAAATTTCCGATGGTTTACTCATAAAAAATGAAAAATTTTGTGCATTGAAACATAAAAAAATGCATAACTCGCAAACGATTAGAAAAATCGAAAATATTCAAAGAATAAATGTTGTAGAGGGGTCTTTTGTTAAGAGGAAAGAATTGTTTCAAATTGTCCAAGATGTACAGGGAAGGCTGTGCGAATTTTTTTCTTCTAATTTCTAAAAGTTTCTAAAGAAGGCCCTAACGACCACAGGAAAGATCTTTGGTACAATCAAATTTTCTCAATCCGTGCCCCGTCATAGCTGCCACATTGCCTAAGCAGGACATCTTCGTCGGCAGAGCAGAAGAGGGTAAAAAAAAAATAAATATGTTTTTAAATCGTTTCAGGCAGTTTGAAATTGGGGAAAATCAGTATTTTAAAAAGTATGCACTTTATGTAAAAATTTTGTATATGTTTTCGATTCAGTTTTAATATTTATTGGAAAATCTGACATTTGAGTTGAATTCAATTTTTTCCCTTCCACACCCCTGCTGAAATATGTCGAAAATGTCGAATTAAAAAATTACGGAAGGGTAACGGGTGTTTCAAAAATTTTGAAAAAATTACGGAGCAAGGTCAATTATACCCCGAACCTACCCTAATAGTTTCAACTCTTCAATTTAAATAGAAAAAAATACGTCCTTGAAAGAAGATGAAAACAAATTCAGGGGTGGGCCAAATAGCGCGCTCTGGAGAGGTGGGGGGTGTCTGAAAATTTTTGAAAAAAATACGGATCATGACTCGAACCACCCTCTACCCACCCTCAAAGTTTCAACTCTTATATTTTCATAGAAAAAAATACGTCCTCATAAGAAAAAAAAATCGCACTCGGGGGGTTAAAATGAAGTGTAAGGGGGCCCCCAGAGGTAAAATACTTGTCACGTGGTGCCCCTTCAGCCGAAAGGTATCTTTGGTGAAAATTTGAGCCAAATCCGTGTCATGCGATTTTCACTCAAATTTCCGATGGTTTTTTACTCATGAAAAATGAAAAATTTTGTGCATTGAAACATAAAAAAATTCATAACTCGCAAACGATTAGAAAAATCGAAAATATTTAAGGAATAAATGTTGTAGAGCGGTCTTTTGTGAAGAGGATGGAGTAGGTTTAAATTGTCCAGAATATACAGGGAAGGCTGTGCGATTTTTTTTCTTTTAATTTCTAAATGTTTCTAAAAAAGGCCCTAACGACCACAGGAAAGATCGTTGGAACGATCAAATTGGCTCAATCCATGCCCAGTCATAACAGCCACATTGCCTGAAAAGAACATCTCCATCGGCAGTGCAGAAGACGGTAAAAAAAAAATATATATATTTTTAAATCGTTTTAGGCAGTTGAAAATTGGGGAAAACCGGTATTTCAAAAAGTATACACTTTAAGCAAAAATTTTGTACATGTTTTTGATTTAGTTTCAATAGTTATTAAAAAATCTGACATTTGAATTGAATTCAATTTTTTCCCTTCCACACCCCTGATGAAATATGTCCAAAATGTCGAATTAAAAAATTACAGAAGGGTAACGGGTGTTTCAAAAATTTTGAAAAAATTACGGAGCAAAGTCAATTATACCCCGAACCTATCCTAAAAGTTTCAACTCTTTAATTTAAAAAGAAAAAAATACGTCCTTGAAAGAAGATGAAAACAAATTCAGGGGTGGGCTAAATAACGCGCTCTGGAGAAGTGGGGGGTGTTTGAAAAATTTTGAAAAAATTACGGATCATGACTCGAACCACCCTCTACCCACCCTTAAAGTTTCAACTCTTAGATTTTTATAGAAAAAAATACGTCTTCATAAGAAAAAAAAATCGCACTCGGGGGGTTAACATGAAGCGCAAGGAGGCCCCCAGAGAAAAAACACTTGTCACGTGGTGCCCCTTAAGGCGAAAGGTATCTTTGGTGAAAATTTCAACCGAATCCGTGTCTTGCGATTTTCACTCAAATTTCCGATGGTTTGCTCATGAAAAATGAAAAATATGGTGCCTCGACACATAAAAAAGTTCACAACTCGCGAACGATTGGAAAAATCAAAAAATAATGAAACTAAATGTTGTAGAGGGGTCTTTTGTGGAGAGGATGGAGTGGTTTTAAATTGTCCAGGATGTACCCGGAAGGCCGGGCCGAATTTTTTTGTATAATTTCTTGAGAAGGCCCCGACGGCCAAGGGGTGGATCATGGGGACGATGAAATTTGCTCATTCGATGACAATTGATGGACACTACATTGCCCAAAAGCACCACCTCTCTCATCCGTGCAAAAGGGGGTGAAAAAAATTAAAAACGCATTATTTTCAATCGTTTTGCTCAAACCACACGCTTCGAGGAGTATAAACTGGCGGTAACCCCGGTTTATGGTAACCCCAGTTTCCGAATCTGACATTTGTCAAATGTGACAATGCAGTATCAATGCATTTCATAATTTGATGCTTGGAGAGCACTCGGACGTTAGCAGGAAGAAGCTTATTGTTTTCTCATCAACTTTGGGCCTCTAAAAATGATTTGGTGAGCGTCTGAGAAGCGTATACACATGACAAACAGTCATACAAACAGAATTTAGAGCGGTACTGATAGGGGTGTGTCGGTCTTTGGCACCCCGTTGGGGCCGACGGGGTGACCGAAATGTTACCAAATTTTGGTGGTCTGCTTTAAATGGAACGCTTAATGATCTCCCAAAGTTTCATTGTTCTAACCTTCCCGGAAATATTTATTTTGCTCAATTGATTTTTTCCGGGGAAAAATTTTCAACGTTCAAAAACGACAATAATTCAAATATCCATATCTCGGTTAATAATGGGGCGATTTTAAAAATTCCAAGTGTGTTTTACGTACACGCAATATCGCAATGATAATCCGTCCTTGGATTCGTGATTTAAGAAGGAATAGAAAAATTCATTTTGAAACGATCGAAAATATTTACCGGCAAAATAAATAAAAGTTTAATGAATTTTTAAAATTAGAAGGAGGGGTCGGATCGAGAAATTTTATTTGGATTTTCTGTTGGGCTTGAGAAGGGCTTTCCGGTGGTGTAATCAGATTTGCGATCGGACAAAAAAAATGTTGTGCCCCGCTGGTCAAATTCGCTTCCCCGTTCCGTATACAACGTCATATCTCGAAAACTAAAAATCGGATCGAAAAACTTTATTGGGATCTTTGATACGGATCAAATCGACGACTGACATGCCGTCGTCAGATTTTTAATTTTCGAAAAAAAAAAATCGAAAAATTTTTCGAAAAATTCCCGGAAAATAATTGAAAATTGGCCGTAGATCGTAAACGGTACGCCCCACGAAAAATATAGCCTTTACCTTTTCGACGCAAAATTAAATTCCCAATGGCACTCTGTTGAAATTTTTTGCATCCGATTAAAAATGGCCGCTCTAGAATTTTTTATTGAAATCGGGGGTGGTTTTATTTAAATAACTCTTCAAGGGTTGAAGATATCAAAAATCCGTAAGAGATATAAATTGTAGTAACGGACTCGTTCTATAAAATTCATTGAAAATTCTAGTCGCGACTGTAAAGGTGGCGCGGCCCCGCTCGCGGAAGCACAAAAAAAGCCACTTCTGCAGAGAAAGGGTTGTGGCTCGGGAACGGAGAATTTCCGAGGGACGAACATAGGTGGCCTTTGTGCACCGAAGTATTTGGGATTTTTTGAGCCGTATCCGAACGTTCCAACTTGAAACACAAAAAAGCCTTAGCATTTCGCGTAAAGGTCTGCATCTGCGAAAAATCGACTTTCAAAAAATCACCCTGTAGTTATGGGGCACGATGGACAATTGCGAATTTCACGGGCCCCTAGAGGAGCCCGAGGCCTATCTGGTACAGTGGGAAATTTTGATTTTTTTTTTCTTTTGTGATGTTGGCAACACTTTTTTTGAGGGGGCAGTCGGAGAAGATTGAAATTTTAATAGAAGGTGTGTTGAATTTTTTATGATTTTTCGTGAAAATTTCAAATCGCTATCTATAAGGGTTCAAAAGTTATTTGTAAAAATAACGCTCAGAAAGTTACTCATTTAGTATATATTAACTAGTTTTCCTAGGCTAAAGCCTACTATATGTAATAATTTATTATGTAAAAAATAAAAAAATTAAAAAATTAAAAAAAAAAAAAAAAATTCTTCGGTGACGAACGACGGCTCCGCTGCGCTGCGCCGTCGTCCGTGCGAGTAAAGTAATCGGTGACGAACGACGGCTCCGCTGCGCTGCGCCGTCGTCCGTGCGAGTAAAGTAATCGGTGACGAACGACGGCTCCGCTGCGCTGCGCCGTCGTCCGTGCGAGTAAAGTAATCGGTAACGAACGACGGCTCCGCTGCGCTGCGCCGTCGTCCGTGCGAGTAAAGTAATTAATTATTTTTTATTTTTCTTTTTCCATTTTTCGTTATTAATTTTTCATTTTTTATTTTTTTTTATTTGTATTACCTTTATTTTTCTTTGAGAGCCACTTGCGATCCCTAATAGTTTCGGCTTTTCGACTTGAAAAGTGCAAATAACGTGTAGAGGTAGTTCCAAAATTTAAAAAAAAAATAGTGATGTAAGATAGTTACTCGTACCCTTTACGAATTCTAAACAAATCAGCTCTTCAATTTAAATGGAAAAAAATACGCCCCTGAAAGAAACAGTTAGAAACAATGTGGTCAATCTTTGAAAAATCGTATCCCGTTAAGGGAACAACAACAACAAATCAAAAAATGTTCGACCATAAAAATTGTAGGGTAATGCTTTATCAATATACTGGAGCTTCGACAAACTCTTTAAAGTCAAAACTGAAGGCATAAAGACTCCCGAAAAATAATCTTGAATCGCTCACTTTTAAAGCCGGGCCCCGGGTGCGGCTGATAAGTTCCTAACCGAAACCCGCGACTTTGATGTCATGTCAATGTCAAAAAAATCTAAAAATTGAGTGCAATCATAACCTTGTTCCAGATATGTCTGACGCACAGCTGATAAGTTCCTAACCTAAACCCGCGACTTTAAACACGTCATGTCAATGTCATTAAATCTGAAAATTATGTGCAATCATAACCTTCTTCCAGACATGACACTGAATGTCATGTCTGACGCACAGCTGATAGGTTCCTAACCTAAACCCACGACTTTGGCATATCATGTCAATGTCATTAAATCTGAAAATTGTGTGCAATCATAACCTTGTTCCAGATATGTCAGTGAATGTCATGTCTGGCGATCAGCTGATAGGTTCCTAACTTAAACCCGCGCCTTTGGCATGTCATGTCAATGTCATTAAATCTGAAAATTGTGTACAATCAAAACCCTGTTTGAAATTTGCCAGTGAATGTCATGTCTGACGTGCGTCAGCTGATAGGTTCCTAACCTTAACCTGCGACTTTGGCATGTCATGTCAATGTCATTAAATCTGAAAATTGTGTACAATCATAACCTTATTTCAGATATGTCAGTGAATGTCATGTCTGACGCACAGCTGATACGTTCCTAACCTAAACCCGCAACTTTGACATGTCACACTTTTAAGGCCGGGGCCCCGGAACGGGGGCCCTCTGAGATGAAATACTTGTCACGTGGTGCCCCTTTAGGCGAAAGGTATCTGTGGTGAAAATTTCAGCCGAATCCGTGTCATGCGATTTTCACTCAAATTTCCGATGGGTTTACTCATGAAAAATGAAAAATATGGTGCCTCGACACATAAAAAAATTCATAACTCGCAAACGATTAAGAAAAATGAAAATATGCAAAGAATAAATGTTGTGGAGGGGTCTTTTGTAAAGAGGATGGAGTAGGTATAAATTGTCCAGAATATACAGGGAAGGCTGTGCGAATTTTTTTCTTCTAATTTCTAAATGTTTCTAAAGAAGGCCCTAACGACCACAGGAAAGATCATTGGGACGATCTAATTTGCTCAATCCGTGCCCCGTCATAGCTGTCACATTGCCTGAAAAGGACGTCTCCATCGGCAGTACAGAAGAGGGTAAAAAAAAACAAACTTATTTTTAAATCGTTTTAGGCAGTTGAAAATTAGGGAAAATCGGTATTTCAAAAAGTATGCACTTTATGTAAAAATTTTGTACATATTTTTGATTCAGCTTCAATATTTATTGAAAAATCTGACATTTGAATTAAAATCAATTTTTTCCCTTCCACACCCCTGCTGAAATATGTCGAAAATGTCGAATTAAAAAATTACGGAAGGGTAACGGGTGTTTCAAAAATTTTGAAAAAATTACGAAGTAAAGCCAATTGTACCCCGAACCTACCCTAAAAGTTTCAACTCTTTAATTTGAATAGAAAAAAATACGTCCTTGAAAGAAGATGAAAACAAATTCAGGGGTGGGCCAAATAACGCGCTCTGGAGAAATGTGGGGTGTTTGAAAAATTTTGAAAAAATTACGGATAATGACTCGAACCACCCTCTACTCACCCTTAAAGTTTCAACTCTTAGATTTTTATAGAAACAAATACGTCCTCATAAGAAAAAAAAATCGCACTCGGGGGGTTAAAATGAAGCGTAATGAGGCCCCCAGAGAAAAAATACTTGTCACGTGGTGCCCCTTAAGGCGAAAGGTATCTTTGGTGAAAATTTCAGCCAAATCCGTATCATGCGATTTTCACTCAAATTTCCGATGGTTTACTCAATAAAAATGAAAAATTTGGTGCCTTGACACATAAAAAAATTCATAACTCGCAAACGATTAGAAAAATCGAAAATATTCAAAGAATAAATGTTGTAGAGGGGTCTTTTGTGAAGAGGATTGGATAGTTTTAAATTGTCCAAGGTATACGGGGAAGGCTGTGCGAATTTTTTTCTTCAAATTTTTGAATGTTTCTAAAGAAGGCCCTAACGACCACAGGAAAGATCGTTGGGACTATTAAATTGGCTCAATCCATGCCCCGTCATAGCTGCCACATTGCCTAAAAAGAACATCTCCATCGGCAGTGCAGAAGAGGGTAAAAAAAAAATATATATTTTTAAATCGTTTTAGGCAGTTGAAAATTGGGGAAAATCGGTATTTCAAAAAGTATGCACTTTATGTAAAAATTTTGTATATGTTTTTGATTTAGCTTCAATATTTATTGAAAAATCTGACATTTGAATTGAATTCCATTTTTGCCCTTCCACACCCCTGCAGAAATATGTCGAATATGTCGAATTAAAAAATTACGGAAGGGTAACGGGTGTTTCAAAAATTTTGAAAAAATTACAGAGCAAGGCCCGTTGTACCCTGAACCTACCCTAAAAGTTTCAACTCTTCAATTTAAACAGAAAAAAATACATCCATTAAAGAAGTTGAAAGCAAATTCTGCGGTAGGCCAAATAACGCGCTCTGGAGAGATGGGGGGTGTTTGAAAAATTTTAAAAAAATTACGGATCATGGGTCGACCCACCCCCTATCAACCCTTAAAGTTTCAACTCTTAGATTTCCATAGAAAAAAATACGTCCTCATAAGAAAAAAAAAACGAACTCGGGGGGTGAATATGAAGCGTAAGGGGGCCCCCAGCGATAAATTACTTGTCACGCGGTGCCCCTTCAGAGGAAAGGTATCTTTGGTGAAAATTTCAGCCGAATCCGTGTAATTCGATTTTCACTCAAATTTCCGATGGTTTACTCATGAAAAATGAAAAATATGGTGCCTCGACACATAAAAAAGTTCACAACTCGCGAACGATTAGAAAAATCAAAAAATAATGAAAATAAATGTTGTAGAGGGGTCTTTTGTGGAGAGGATAGAGTGGTTTTAAATTGTCCAGGATGTACCCGGAAGGCCGGGCCGAATTTTTTTGTATAATTTCTTGAGAAGGCCCCAACGGCCACAGGGTGGATCATGGGGACGATGAAATTTGCTCATTCGATGACAATTGATAGACACTACATTGCCCAAAAGCACCACCTCTCTCATCCGTGCAGAAGGGGGTGAAAAAAATTAAAAACGCATTATTTTCAATCGTTTTGCTCAAACCACACGCTTCGAAGAGTGTAATCTGGCGGTAACCCCGGTTTATGGTAACCCCAGTTTCCGAATCTGACATTTGTCAAATGTGACAATGCAGTATCAATGCATTTCATAATTTGCTGTCTGGAGAGCACTCGGACGTTAACAGGAAGAAGCTTATTGTTTTCTCATCAACTTTGGGCCTCTAAAATTTATTTGGTGAGCGTCTGAGAAGCGTATACACATGACAAATCAACATACAAACAGAATTTAGAGCGGTACTGATAGGGGTGTTTCGGTCTTTGGCACCCCGTTGGGGCCGACGGGGTGACCGAAATGTTACCAAACTTTGGTGGTCTGCTTTAAATGGAACGCTTAATGATCTCCCAAAGTTTCATTGTTCTAACCTTCCCGGAAATATTTATTTTTCTCAATTGATTTTTTCCGGGGAAAAATTTTCAACGTTCAAAAACGACAATAATTCAAATATCCATATCTCGGTTAATAATGGGGCGATTTGAAAAATTCCAAGTGTGTTTTACGTACACGCAATACCGCAATGATAATCCGTCCTTGGATTTGTGATTTAAGAAGGAATAAAAAGAGTCATTTTGAAACGATCGAAAATATTTACCGGCAAAATAAATAAAAAGTTTAATGAATTTTTAAAATTAGAAGGAGGGGTCGGATCGAGAAATTTTATTTGGATTTTCTGTTGGGCTTGAGAAGGGCTTTCCGGTGGTGCAATCAGATTTGCGATCGGACAAAAAAAATGTTGTGCCCCGCTGGTCAATTTCGCTTCCCCGTTCCGTATACAACGTCATATCTCGAAAACTAAAAATCGGATCGAAAAACTTTATTGGGATCTTTGATACGGATTAAATCGACGACTGACATGCCGTCGTTAGATTTTTAATTTTCGAAAAAAAAAAATTGAAAAATTTTTCGAAAAATTCCCGGAAAATAATCGAAAATCGGCCGTTGATCGTTAACGGTGCGCCCCACAAAAAATATAGCTCTTGCCTTTTCGACGCAAAATTAAATTCCCAATGGCACTCTGTTGAAATTTTTCGCATCCGATTAAAAATGGCCGCTCTAGAATTTTTTATTAAAATCGGGGGTGGTTTTCTTTAAATAACTCTTCAAGGGTTGAAGATATAAAAAATCCGTAAGAGACATAAAATGTAGCAACGGACTCGATTTACAAAACTTGATGAAAATTCTAGTCGAAACTGTAAAGGGGGCGCGGCCCCGCTAGCCAAAGCACGAAAAAAGCGACTTTTGCAGAGAAATGGTTGTAGCTCGCGAACGGAGAGAAACACAGAATTCTCGCCTAGTAACCTTTGTGCCCCCATGCCTTGGGGATTTTTTGAGCCTTATCCGAACGTTCCACATTGTAAGCGAAAAAAGCCTTAGGGTTTGGCGCAAACCTCTGCATCGCGAAAAATCGATTTTCAAAAATTCACCCTGTAGTTATGGGATGAGATGGACAATTGGGAATTTCACGGGGCCCTAGAGGACGTTGTCGACTTTGAGAAAAAAAATAAAAATTGAAAAAAAAAATTTGTTTGTGGTGTTGGCAACACTTTTTTTGAGGGGGCGGTTGGAGAAGATTGAAATTTTAATGGAAGGTGTGTTGAATTTTTTATGATTTTTTGTAAAAATTTCAAATCGCTATCTATAAGGGTTCAAAAGTTATTTGTAAAATTAACGCTCAGAAAGTTACTCATTTAGTATATATTAACTAGTTTTCCTAGGCTAAAGCCTACTATATGTAATATTATTATATAGGTAAATATAGAAATTATACGCGCAAATGGCGCGTAGGGGTAGTTCCGAAAATTTTTAAAAAATATCTTCTCCCATCCCTGTGAATTTCAGTTTTCCGACTTTAAAAGACTAAAAAATACGGCCCTGAAAGTGGAAAAACGAACCCAGAGGGGTGCAAATAACGTGTAGAGGTAGTTATAAAATTTAAAAAAATAATAAAGATGTAAGATCGTTACTCGTACCCTCGTAATATACTGGAGCTTCGACAAACTCTTTAAAGTCAAAACTGAAGGCATAAAGACTCCCGAAAAATAATCTTGAATCGCTCACTTTTAAAGCCGGGCCCCGGGACGCGGCTGATAAGTTCCTAACCGAAACCCGCGACTTTGATGTCATGTCAATGTCATTAAATCTAAAAATTGAGTGCAATCATAACCTTGTTCCAGATATGTCTGACGCACAGCTGATAGGTTCCTAACCTAAACCCGCGATTTTGGCATGTCATGTCAATGTCATTAAATCTGACAATTGTGTGCAATCATAACCTTGTTTCAGATATGTCAGTGAATGTCATGTCTGACGCACAGCTGATAGGTTCCTAACCTAAACCCGCGCCTTTGGCATGTCATGTCAATGTCATTAAATCTGACAATTGTGTGCAATCATAACCTTGTTTCAGATATGTCAGTGAATGTCATGTCTGACGCACAGCTGATAGGTTCCTAACCCAAACCCGCGACTTTGGCATGTCATGTCAATGTCATTAAATCTGACAATTGTGTGCAATCATAACCTTGTTTCAGATATGTCAGTGAATGTCATGTCTGACGCACAGCTGATAGGTTCCTAACCTAAACCCGCGCCTTTGGCATGTCATGTCAATGTCATTAAATCTGACAATTGTGTGCAATCATAACCTTGTTTCAGATAGGTCAGTGAATGTCATGTCTGACGCACAGCTGATAGGTTCCTAACCTAAACCCGCGATTTTGGCATGTCATGTCAATGTCATTAAATCTGACAATTGTGTGCAATCATAACCTTGTTTCAGATATGTCAGTGAATGTCATGTCTGACGCACAGCTGATAGGTTCCTAACCTAAACCCTCGACTTTGGCATGTCATGTCAATGTCATTAAATCTGACAATTGTGTGCAATCATAACCTTGTCTCAGATATGTCAGTGAATGTCATGTCTGACGCACAGCTGATAGGTTCCTAACCTAAACCCGCGTCTTTGGCATGTCATGTCAATGTCATTAAATCTGACAATTGTGTGCAATCATAACCTTGTTTCAGATATGTCAGTGAACGTAATGTCTGACGCACAGCTGATAGGTTCCTAACCTAAACCCGCGCCTTTGGCATGTCATGTCAATGTCATTAAATCTGACTATTGTGTGCAATCATAACCTTGTTCCAAATATGCCAGTCAATGTCATGTCTGACGTACAGCTGATAGGTTCCTAACCTAAACCCGCGCCTTTGGCATGTCATGTCAATGTCATTAAATCTGAAAATTGTGTGCAATTATAACCTTGTTTCAGATATGTCAGTGAATGTCATATCCGACGCACAGCTGATAAGTTCCTAACCTAAACCCGCGACTTTAAGCATATCATGTCAATGTCATTAAATCTGAAAATTTTCAATGTGACGAAAACTGTTATTTTATATGAGTAATTTTAAAATGCATTCGAAACTCAAAACCATCGAAAATGGGTGACGCTGATATATATTTTTACTCTCACAGGAAATCTACAAAATGAACAATTGAGGTGGAGTGAGAAAAGTGAGAAAAGGTGCTCTATAAATCGCGATAAAATCAATGCATTTCTTGATTTGTCGATTTGAAAGCACTCGGCCATTAACAGAAAGAAGCTTATTTTTTCATTCATTTTAACCTTTAAGAATTATTTAGTGAGCGTCTGAGAAACAAATCCACTTTACATTCCCGTTTTTAAGGTTTGACAAATTGACGTTGCAAAAATTGAATTTTTTGGGGCAGAAACGCCAAAGTAGCGGAATCTATTGCCTGAATGCTGTACTAAACCACCAGGATTTGGTTCAGCATTCAAGCAATAGATTTGGTAGCTTGAAACTTAGAAAAATTCATAACTCGCAAAGGATTAAAAAAATCGAAAATATGCAAAGAATAAATGTTGTGGAGAGGTCTCTTGTGAAGAGGATGGAGTGGGTTTAAATTGTCCAGGATGTACAGGGAAGGCTGTGCGAATTTTTTTCTTCTAATTTCTAAATGTTTCTAAAGAAGGCTCTAACGACCACAGGAAAGATCATTGGGACGATCAAATTGGCTCAATCCGTGCCCCGTCATAGCTGCCACATTGCCTGAAAAGGACATCTCCATCGGCAGTGCAGAAGAGGGTAAAAAAAAAATATATATATTTTTAAATCGTTTTTGGCAGTTGAAAATAGGGGAAAATCGGTATTTCAAAAAGTATGCACTTTATGTAAAAATTTTGTATATGTTTTTGATTTAGCTTCAATATTTATTGAAAAATCTGACATTTGAATTGAATTCAATTTTTTCCCTTCCACCCCCCGATGAAATATGTCCAAAATGTCGAATTAAAAAATTACGGAAGGGTAACGGGTGTTTCAAAAATTTTGAAAAAATTACGGAGCAAAGTCAATTATACCCCGAACCTACCCTAAAAGTTTCAACTCTTTAATTTAAAAAGAAAAAAATACGTCTTTGAAAAAAGATGAAAACAAATTGTGGGGCGGACCAAATAGCGCGCTCTGGAGAGGTGGAGGGTGCTTGAAAAATTTTGAAAAAATTACGGATCATGACTCGAACCACCCCCTACCTACCCTTAAAGTTTCAACTCTTAGATTTCCATAGAAAAAAATACGTCCTCATAAGAAAAAAAAAATTGCACTCGGGGGGTTAAAATGAAGTGTAAGGGGGCCCCCAGAGAAAAAATACTTGTCACGTGGTGCCCCTTCAGCCGAAAGGTATCTTTGGTAAAAATATCAGCCAAATCCGTGTCATGCGATTTTCACTCAAATTTCCGATGGTTTACTCATGAAAAATGAAAGATTTTGTGCATTGAAACATAAAAAAATTTATAACTCGCAAACGTTTAGAAAAATCGAAAATATTCAAAGAATAAATGTTGTAGAGGGGTCTTTTCTGAAGAGGATGGAGTAGGTTTAACTTGTCCAGAATTTACAGGGAAGGCTGTGCGAATTTTTTTCTTCTAATTTCTAAATGTTTCTAAAGAAGGCCCTAACGACCACAGGAAAGATCATTGGAACGATCAAATTGGCTCAATCTATGCCCCGTCATAATAGCTACATTGCCTGAAAAGGACATCTCCATCGACAGTGCAGAAGAGGGTAAAAAAAATAAAATATATTTTTAAATCGTTTTAGGCAGTTGAAAACTGGGGAAAATCGATATTTTAAAAAGTATGCACTTTATGTAAAAATTTTGTATATGTTTTTGATTTAGTTTCAATAGTTATTGAAAAATCTGATATTTGAATTGAATTCAATTTTTTCCCTTCAACACCCCTGCTGAAATATTTCGAAAATGTCTAATTAAAAAATTACGGAAGGGTAACGGGTGTTTCAAAAATTTTGAAAAAATTACGGAGCAAGGTCAATTATACCCCGAACCTACCCTAAAAGTTTCAACTCTCCAATTTAAAAAGAAAAAAATACGTCCTTGAAAAAAGATGAAAACAAATTATGGGGTGGGCCAAATAGCGCGCTCTGGAGAAGTGGGGGGTGCTTGAAAAATTTTGAAAAAATTACGGATCATGACTCGAACCACCCTCTACCCACCCTTAAAGTTTCAACTCTTAGATTTTTATAGAAACAAATACGTCCTCATAAGAAAAAAAAATCGCACTCGGGGGGTTAAAATGAAGCGTAATGAGGCCCCCAGAGAAAAAATACTTGTCACGTGGTGCCCCTTAAGGCGAAAGGTATCTTTGGTGAAAATTTCAGCCAAATCCGTGTCATGCGATTTTCACTCAAATTTCCGATGGTTTACTCATGAAAAATTAAAAATTTCGTACCTTGAAACATAAAAAAATTCATAACTCGCAAACGATTGAAAAAATAGAAAATATTCAAAGAATAAATGTTGTAGAAGGGTCTCTTGTGGAGAGGATAGGGTAGGTTTAAATTGTCCAGGATATACAGGGAAGGCTGTGCGAATTTTTTTCTTCTAATTTTCAAATGTTTCTAAAGAAGGCCCTAACGACCACAGGAAAGATCGTTGGGACTATTAAATTGGCTCAATCCATGCCCCGTCATAGCTGCCACATTGCCTGAAAAGAACATCTCCATCGGCAGTGCAGAAGAGGGTAAAAAAAAATAAAATATATTTTTAAATCGTTTTAGGCAGTTGAAAATTGGGGAAAATCGGTATTTCAAAAAGTATGCACTTTATGTAAAAATTTTGTATATGTTTTTGATTTAGCTTCAATATTTATTGAAAAATCTGACATTTGAATTGAATTCCATTATTTCCCTTCCACACCCCTGCTGAAATATGTCGAAAATGTCGAATTAAAAAATTACGGAAGGGTAACGGGTGTTTCAAAAATTTTGAAAAAATTACGGAGCAAGGTCAATTGTACCCCGAACCTACCCTAAAAGTTTCAACTCTTTAATTTGAATAGAAAAAAATACGTCCTTGAAAGAAAATGAAAACAAATTCAGCGGTGGGCCAAATAACGCGCTCTGGAGAAATGGGGGGTGTTTGAAAAATTTTGAAAAAATTACGGATCATGACTCGAACCACCCTCTACCCACCCTTAAAGTTTCAACTCTTAGATTTTTATAGAAACAAATACGTCCTCATAAGAAAAAAAAATCGCACTCGGGGGGTTAAAATGAAGCGTAATAAGGCCCCCAGAGAAAAAATACTTGTCACGTGGTGCCCCTTAAGGCGAAAGGTATCTTTGGTGAAAATTTCAGCCAAATCCGTGTCATGCGATTTTCACTCAAATTTCCGATGGTTTACTCATGAAAAATGAAAAATATGGTGCCTCGACACATAAAAAAGCTCACAACTCGCGAACGATTAGAAAAATCAAAAAATAATGAAAATAAATGTTGTAGAGGGGTCTTTTGTGGAGAGGATGGAGTGGTTTTAAATTGTCCAGGATGTACCCGGAAGGCCGTGCCGAATTTTTTTGTATAATTTCTTGAGAAGGCCCCGACGGCCACGGGGTGAATCATGGGGACGATGAAATTTGCTCATTCGATGACAATTGATAGACACTACATTGCCCAAAAGCACCACCTCTCTAATCCGTGCAGAAGGGGGTGAAAAAAATTAAAAACGCTATATTTTCAATCGTTTTGCTCAAACCACACGCTTCGAGGAGTGTAATCTGGCGGTAACCCCGGTTTATGGTAACCCCAGTTTCCGAATCTGACATTTGTCAAATGTGACAATGCAGTATCAATGCAGTATCAATGCATTTCATAATTGGATGCTTGGAGGGCACTCGGACGTTAACAGGAAGAAGCTTATTGTTTACTCATCAACTTTGGGCCTCTAAAAATGATTTGGTGAGCGTCTGAGAAGCGTATACACATGACAAACCGTCATACAAACAGAATTTAGAGCGGTACTGATAGGGGTGTGTCGGTCTTTGGCACCCCGTTGGGGCCGACGGGGTGACCGAAATGTTACCAAATTTTGGTGGTCTGCTTTAAATGGAACGCTTAATGATCTCCCAAAGTTTCATTGTTCTAACCTTCCCGGAAATATTTATTTTTCTCAATTGATTTTTTCCGGGGAAAAATTTTCAACGTTCAAAAACGACAATAATTCAAATATCCATATCTCGGTTAATAATGGGGCGATTTGAAAAATTCCAAGTGTGTTTTACGTACACGCAATATCGCAATGATAATCCGTCCTTGGATTCGTGATTTAAGAAGGAATAGAAAAATTCATTTTGAAACGATCGAAAATATTTACCGGCAAAATAAATAAAAGTTTAATGAATTTTTAAAATTAGAAGGAGGGGTCGGATCGAGAAATTTTATTTGGATTTTCTGTTGGGCTTGAGAAGGGCTTTCCGGTGGTGTAATCAGATTTGCGATCGGACAAAAAAAATGTTGTGCCCCGCTGGTCAAATTCGCTTCCCCGTTCCGTATACAACGTCATATCTCGAAAACTAAAAATCGGATCGAAAAACTTTATTGGGATCTTTGATACGGATCAAATCGACGACTGACATGCCGTCGTCAGATTTTTAATTTTCGAAAAAAAAAAATCGAAAAATTTTACGAAAAATTCCCGGAAAATAATCGAAAATCGGCCGTAGATCGTAAACGGTGCGCCCCGCAAAAAATATAGCCCTTACCTTTTCGACGCAAAATTAAATTCCCAATGTCACTCTGTTGAAATTTTTCGCATCCCATTAAAAATGGCCGCTCTAGAATTTTTTATTGAAATCGGGGGTGCTTTTCTTTGAATAACTCTTCAAGGGTTGAAGATATCAAAAATCCGTAAAAGACATAAATTGTAGTAACGGACTCGTTCTATAAAATTCATTGAAAATTCTAGTCGCGACTGTAAAGGGGGCGCGGCCCCGCTCGCGGAAGCACGAAAAAAGCCACTTCTGCAGAGAAAGAGTTGTAGCTCGGGAACGGAGAATTTCTGAGGGACGTACGTAGGTGGCCTTTGTGTACCGAAGTATTTGGGATTTTTTGAGTCGTATCCGAACGTTCCAACTTGAAACACAAAAAAGCCTTAGCATTTCGCGTAAAGGTCTGCATCTGCGAAAAATCGACTTTCAAAAAATCACCCTGTAGTTATGGGGCACGATGGAAAATTGCGAATTTCACGGGGCCCTAGAGGACGTTTTCGACTTTTCGGAAAAAAATAAAATTTCTCTTTTTTTTTTCTTTTGTGATGTTGGCAACACTTTTTTTGAGGGTGCGGTTGGAGAAGATTGAAATTTTAATAAAAGATGTGTTGAATTTTTTATGATTTTTTGTGAAAATTTCAAATCGCTATCTATAAGGGTTCAAAAGTTATTTGTAAAATTAACGCTCAGAAAGTTACTCATTTAGTATATATTAACTAGTTGTCCAAGCTTAAGATTTATATGTTATAATTTGTTTTTATATAAATTTTTAAACTTGTAAAAAAAAAAAAAAATTAATTTTAAAAAAAAAAATTTTTTTAATTTTTTTTAATTTTCAATTTTTATTCATTTTTAATTATTGATTTTAATTTTTTGATTTTTAATTTTTAATTTTTAATTTTTAATTTTTAATTTTTAATTTTTAATTTTTAATTTTTAATTTTTAATTTTTAATTTTTGATTTTTAATTTTTAATTTTTGATTTTTGATTTTTAATTTTTAATTTTTAATTTTTAATTTTTAGTTTTTAATTTTTAATTCCTAATCCCTAATTTTTAATTTTTAATTTTTAATTTTCAATTTTTAATTTTTAATTTTTAATTTTTAATTTTTAATTTTTAATTTTTAATTTTTAATTTTACATTTTTAATTTTTAATTTTCAAGTTTCAATTTTTAATTTTTAATTTTTTTAATTGATGACGAACGACGGCTGCGCCGTCGCCTGAGCGTATCCCATTTAAATTGAGTGAAGGAACCGGTGACGAATGTCGGCTCCGCTGCGCTGCGCCGTCGATGAAAGACATATATTTTTTAAATTATATTTTTATTTTTCGTTTTTCATTTTTCATTATTCATTTTTCATTTTTTTTTTAAATTTTGAACTTTGAATTTTTAATTTTTAATTTTTAATTTTTAATTTTTAATTTTTAATTTTTAATTTTTAATTTTTAATTTTTATGTTTCAATTTTTAATTTTTCGTTTTTCATTTTTCATTTTTCATTTTTCATTTTTCATTTTTCATTTTTCATTTTTCATTTTTCATTTTTCATTCTTCATTTTTCGTTTTTCATTTTTCATTTTTCATTTTTCATTTTTCATTTTTTATTTTTTATATTTTATTTTTCATTTTTTATTTTTCGTTTTTCAGTTTTAATTTTTTATCTTTTATTTGAATTTTTATTTCCTCTATTTTTTTTAAACCACTTGTATCGTCTACAATCCCTAAAAATTTCGGCTTTTCGACTTAAAAAGAAAAAAAATCGGCCCTAAATGAAGAGAAACGAACCCTGGGGGTGCAAATGGCACGTAGTGGTGGTTCCAAAAATTTGTACTTTTTGTTCCAATTTTTTAATTTTTTTTTTCAATTTTTTTAATTGGTGACGAACGACACTATCAACATTTTGTTTTCATTTCCAATCACGAAAAGAATTACTAAATCTGACATAAACTGTCAAACACGACGCATAATCAATGTATTTCTTGATTTGCTGATTTGAAAGCACTCGGCTATTGGAAGAGGAAGAAGCTTATTTTTTTCATTCATTTTATACCTTATTTAGTGAGCGTCTGAGAGACAAATCCAATTTACATTCCCGTTTTTAGAGTTCGAAAAATTGACGATACAAAAATTGAATTTTTATAGGTAGAAACGACAAAGTGGCGGAATCTATTGCCTGAATGCTGTACTGAACCAAATCCGGATGGTTCAGTACAGCATTCAGACAATAGATTCGGTGGCTTGAAACTTAAAAAAATTCATAACTCGCAAACGATTAGAAAAATCAAAAATATTCAAAGAATAAATGTTGTAAAGGGATCTTTTGTGAAGAGGATGGAGTGGGTTTAAATTGTCCAGAATATACAGGGAATGCTGTGCGAATTTTTTTCTTCAAATTTCTAAATGTTTCTAAAGAAGGCCCTGACGACCACAGGAAAGATCATTGGGACGATCAAATTGGCTCAATCCGTGCCCCGTCATAGCTGCCACATTGCCTGAAAAGATCATCTCCATCGGAAGTGCAGAAGAGGATAAAAAAAAAAACAAATTATTTTTAAATCGTTTTGGGCAGTTGAAAATTGGGGAAAATCGGTATTTCAAAAAGTATGCACTTTATGTAAAAATTTTGTATATGTTTTTGATTTAGCTTTAATATTTATTGAAAAATCTGACAATTGAATTGAATTCAATTTTTTCCCTGCCACACCCCTGCTGAAATATTTCGAAAATGTCGAATTAAAAAATTACAAAAGCGTAACGGGTGTTTCAAAAATTTTGAAAAAATTACGGAGCAAGGCCAATTATACCCTGAACCTTCCCTCAAAGTTTCAACTCTTCAATTTTAATAGAAAAAATACGTCCATGAAAGAAGTTGAAAACAAATTCAGGGGTGGGCCAAATAGCGCGCTCTGGATAGATGGGGGGTGTCTGAAAAATTTTGAAAAAATTACGGATCATGACTTGAACCATCCTCTACCCACCCTCAAAGTTTCAACTCCTAGATTTCCATAGAAAAAAATACGTCCTCATAAGAAAAAAAAATCGCACTCGGGGGGGTTAAAATAAAGCGTAAGGGGGCGCCTAGAGAAAAAATACTTGTCACGCGGTGCCCCTTTGGGCTAAAGGTATCTTTGGTGAAAATTTCAGCCAAATCCGTGTCATGCAATTTTCACTCAAATTTCCGATGGTTTACTCATGAAAAATGAAAAATTTTGTGCCTTTAAACATTAAAAAATTCATAACTCGCAAACGATTTAAAAAATCGAAAATATTCAAAGAATAAATGTTGTAGAGGAGTCTTTTGTGAAGAGGATGGAGTAATTTTAAATTGTCTAGAATGTACAGGGAAGGCTGTGCGATTTTTTTTCTTTTAATTTCCAAATGTTTCTAGAAAAGGCCCTAGCGACCACAGGAAAGATCATTGGGACGATCAAATTGGCTCAATTCGTGCCCCGTCATAGCTGCCACATTGCCTTAAAGGGACATCTCCATCGGCAGTACAGAAGAGGGTAAAAAAAATAAAATATATTTTTATATCGTTTTAGGCAGTTGAAAATTGGAGAAAATCGGTATTTCAAAAAGTATGCACTTTATGTAAAAATTTTGTACATGTTTTTGATTAAGTTTCAATAATTATTGAAAAATCTGACATTTGAATTCAATTCAACTTTTTCCCTTCCACACCCCTGCTGAAATATTTCGAAAATGTCGAATTAAAAAATTAACGAAGCGTAACGGGTGTTTCAAAATTTTTGAAAAAATGACGGAGCAAGGCCCGTTGTATCCCGAACCTACACCAAAAGTTTCAACTCTTCAATTTAAATAGAAAAAAATACGTCCTTGAAAGAAGATGAAAACAAATTCAGGGGTGGACCAAATAGCGCGCTCTGGAGAGGTGGGGGATGTTTCAAAAATTTTGAAAAAATTACGGATCATGGCTCATCCCACCCTCTACCCACCCTAAAAGTTTCAACGCTTAGATTTCCATAGAAAAAAATACGTCCTCTTAAGAAAAAAAATATCGCACTCGGAAGGGTTAAAATGAAGCGTAAGCGGACCCCCAGAAGTAAAATACTTGTTACGCGATGCCCCTTGTAGGAAAAGGTATCTTTGGTAAAAATTTCAACCAAATACGTGTCATGCGATTTTCACTCAAATTTCCGATGGTTTTACTCATGAAAAATGAAAAATTTTGTGCATTGAAACATAAAAAAATTCATAACTCGCAAACGATTGGAAGAATCGAAAATATTCAAAAAATAAATGTTGTAGAGGGGTCTTTTTTAAAGAGAATGAAGTGGGTTTAAATTGTCCAGATAATACAGGGAAGGCTGTGCGATTTTTTTTCTTTTTATTTTAAAATGTTTCTAAAAAAGGCCCTAACGACCACAGGAAAGATCATTTGGACGATCAAATTGACTCAATCCGTGCCCCGTCATGGCTGCCACATTTCCTGAAAAGGTCATCTCGGTCGGCAGTACAGAAGTGGGTAAAAAAAAATAAAATATATTTTTAAATCGTTTTAGGCAGTTGAAAATTGGGGAAAATCGGTATTTCAAAAAGTATGCACTTTATGTAAAAATTTTGTATATGTTTTTGATTTAGCTTCAATATTTATTGAAAAATCTGACATTTGAATTTAATTAAATTTTTTCCCTTCCACACCCCTGCTGAAATATTTCGAAAATGTCGAATTAAAAAATTACAAAAGGGTAACGGGTGTCTCAAAAATTTTGAAAAAATTACGGAGCAAGGCCAATTGTACCCTGAACCTACCCTAAAAGTTTCAACTCTTCAATGTAAATAGAAAAAAATACGTCCTTGAAAAAAGGTGAAAAGAAATTCAGGGGTGGGCCAAATAACGCGCTCTGGAAAAGTGGGGGGTGTTTGAAAAATTTTAAAAAAATTACGGATCATGGCTCATACCACCCTTTACCCACCCTAAAAGTTTCAACTCTTAGATTTCCATAGAAAAAAATACGTCCTCATTAGAAAAAAAAAATCGTACTCGGGGGGTTAAAATGAAGCGTAAGGGGGCCCCCAGAAGTGAAATACTTGTTACGCGATGCCCCTTGTAGGGAAAGGTATCTTTGGTGAAAATTTCAGCCAAATCCGTGTCATGCGATTTTCACTCAAATTTCCGATGGTTTTTACTCATGAAAAATGAAAAATGTTGTGCATTGAAACATAAAAAAATTCATAACTCGCAAACCATTGGAAAAATCAAAAATATTTAAAGAATAAATGTTGTAGAGGGATCTTTTGTGAAGAGGATGAAGTGGGTTTAAATTGTCCAGAATATACAGGGAAGGCTGTGCGATTTTTTTTCTTTTAATTTTAAAATGTTTCTAAAAAAGGCTCTAACGACCACAGGAAAGATCATTTGGACGATCAAATTGGCTCAATCCGTGCCCCGTCATGGCTGCCACATTTCCTAAAAAGGTCATCTCTGTCAGCAGTACAGAAGTGGGTAAAAAAAAATAAAATATATTTTTAAATCGTTTTAGGCAGTTGAAAATTGGGGAAAATCGGTATTTCAAAAAGTATGCACTATATGTAAAAATTTTGTACATGTTTTTGATTAAGTTTTAATAGTTATTGAAAAATCTGACATTTGAATTCAATTCAACATTTTCCCTTCCACACCCCTGCTGAAAAATTTCGAAAATGTCGAATTAAAAAATTACGGAAGCGTAACGGGTGTTTCAAAAATTTTGAAAAAATTACGGAGCAAGGCCAATTGTACCCCGAACCTACTCTAAAAGTTTTAACTCTTCAATTTAAAAAGAAAAAAATACGTCCTTGAAAAAAGATGAAAACAAATTCAGGGGTGGGCCAAATTACGCGCTCTGGAGAAGTGGGGGGTGACTGAAAAATTTTGAAAAAATTACGGATCATGGCTCATACCACCCTTTACCCACCCTAAAAGTTTCAACTCTTACATTTCCATAGAAAAAAATACGTCCTCATAAGAAAAAAAAAATCGCATTCGGGGGGTTAAAATGTAGCGTAAGGGAGCCCCCAGAAGTAAAATACTTATCACGCGGTGCCCCTTCTGCCGAAAGGTATCTTTGGTGAAAATTTCAGCCAAATCCGTGTCATGCGATTTTCACTCAAATTTCCGATGGTTTACTCATGAAAAATGAAAAATTTTGTGCATTGAAACATTAAAAAATTCATAACTCGCAAACGATTGGAAAAATCGAAAATATTCAAAGAATAAATGTTGTAGAGGAGTCTTTTGTGAAGAAGACGGAGTAGGTTTAAATTGTCCAGAATATACAGGGAAGGCTGTGCGATTTTTTTTCTTTTAATTTTAAAATGTTTCTAAAAAAGGTCCTAACGACCACAGGAAAGATCATTGGGACGATCAAATTGGCTCAATCCGTGCCCCGTCATGGCTGCCATATTTCCTAAAAAGGTCATCTCCGTCGGCAGTACAGAAGAGGGTAAAAAAAATAAAATATATTTTTAAATCGTTTTAGGCAGTTGAAAATTGGGGAAAATCGTTATTTCAAAAAGTATGCACTTTATGTAAAAATTTAGTATATGTTTTTGATTTAGTTTCAATAGTTATTGTAAAATCTGACATTTGAATTCGATTCAACTTTTTCCCTTCCACACCCCTGCTGAAATATTTCGAAAATGTCGAATTAAAAAATTACGAAAGGGTAACGGGTGTCTCAAATATTTTGAAAAAATTACGGAGCAAGGCCAATTGTACCCCGAACCTATCCTAAAAGTTTCAACTCTTCAATGTAAATAGAAAAAAATACGTCCTTGAAAGAAGTTGAAAACAAATTCAGGGGTGAGCCAAATAGGGCGCTCTGGAGAGATGGGGGGTGCTTGAAAAATTTAAAAAAAATTACGAACCATAACTCAAACCACCCTCTACCCACCCTAAAAGTTTCAACTCTTACATTTCCATAGAAAAAAATACGTCCTCATAAGAAAAAAAAAATCGCATTCGGGGGGTTAAAATGTAGCGTAAGGGAGCCCCCAGAGGTAAAATACTTATCACGCGGTGCCCCTTCAGCCAAAAGGTATCTTTGGTGAAAATTTCAGCCAAATCCGTGTCATGCGAATTTCACTCAAATTTCCGATGGTTTTACTCATGAAAAATGAAAAATTTTGTGCATTAAAACATAAAAAAATTCATAACTCGCAAACGATTAGAAAAATCGAAAATATTCAAGGAATAAATGTTGTAGAGGAGTCTTTTATGAAGAAGATGGAGTAGGTTTAAATTGTCCAGAATATACAGGGAAGGCTGTGCGATTTTTTTTCTTTTAATTTTAAAATGTTTCTAAAAAAGGTCCTAACGACCACAGGAAAGATCATTGGGACGATCAAATTGGCTCAATCCGTGCCCCGTCATGGCTGCCATATTTCCTGAAAAGGTCATCTCCATCGGCAGTACAGAAGAGGGTAAAAAAAAATAAAATGTATTTTTAAATCTTTTAGGCAGTTGAAAATTGGGGTAAATCGGTATTTCAAAAAGTATGCACTTTATGTAAAAATTTTGTATATGTTTTTGATTAGGTTTCGATAGTTATTGGAAAATCTGACATTTGAATTAAATTCAACTTTTTCCCTTCCACACCCCTGCTGAAATATGTCGAAAATGTCGAATAAAAAAATTTCGGAAGGGTAACGGGTGTTTCAAAAATTTTGAAAAAATTACGGAGCAAGGCCCGAACTTACCCTAAAAGTTTCAACTCTTCAATTTAAATAGAAAAAAATACGTCCTTGAAAGAAGTTGAAAACAAATTCAGGGGTGAGCCAAATAGGGCGTTCTGGAGAGATCGGGGGTGCTTGAAAAATTTAAAAAAAATTACGAACCATAACTCGAACCACCCTCTACCCACCCTAAAAATTTTAACTCTTTGATTTCCATAGAAAAAAATACGTCCTCATAAGAAAAAAAAAATCGCACTCGGGGGGTTAAAATGAAGCGTAAGGGGGCCCCCAGAGAAAAAATACTTGTCACGCGGTGCCCCTTTAGACGAAAGATATCTTTGGTGAAAATTTCAGCCAAATCCGTGTCATGCGATTTTCACTCAAATTTCCGATGGTTTACTCATGAAAAATGAAAAATTTTGTGCATTGAAACATAAAAAAAATCATAACTTGCAAACGATTAGAAAAATCGAAAATATTCAAAGAGTAAATGTTGTAGAGGGGTCTTTTGTTAAGAGGATAGAATTGTTTTAAATTGTCCAAGATGTACAGGGAAGGCTGTGCGAATTTTTTTCTTCTAATTTCTAAAAGTTTCTAAAGAAGGCCCTAACGACCACAGGAAAGATCTTTGGTACAATCAAATTTGCTCAATCCGTGCCCCGTCATAGCTGCCACATTGCCTAAGCAGGACATCTTCGTCGGCAGAGCAGAAGAGGGTAAAAAAAAAATAAATATGTTTTTAAATCGTTTCAGGCAGTTTGAAATTGGGGAAAATCAGTATTTTAAAAAGTATGCACTTTATGTAAAAATTCTGTATATGTTTTCGATTCAGTTTTAATATTTATTGGAAAATCTGACATTTGAGTTGAATTCAATTTTTTCCCTTCCACACCCCTGCTGAAATATGTCGAAAATGTCGAATTAAAAAATTACGGAAGGGTAACGGGTGTTTCAAAAATTTTGAAAAAATTACGGAGCAAGGTCAATTATACCCCGAACCTACCCTAATAGTTTCAACTCTTCAATTTAAATAGAAAAAAATACGTCCTTGAAAGAAGATGAAAACAAATTCAGGGGTGGGCCAAATAGCGCGCTCTGGAGAGGTGGGGGGTGTCTGAAAATTTTTGAAAAAAATACGGATCATGACTCGAACCACCCTCTACCCACCCTCAAAGTTTCAACTCTTATATTTTCATAGAAAAAAATACGTCCTCATAAGAAAAAAAAATCGCACTCGGGGGGTTAAAATGAAGTGTAAGGGGGCCCCCAGAGGTAAAATACTTGTCACGTGGTGCCCCTTCAGCCGAAAGGTATCTTTGGTGAAAATTTGAGCCAAATCCGTGTCATGCGATTTTCACTCAAATTTCCGATGGTTTTTTACTCATGAAAAATGAAAAATTTTGTGCATTGAAACATAAAAAAATTCATAACTCGCAAACGATTAGAAAAATCGAAAATATTTAAGGAATAAATGTTGTAGAGCGGTCTTTTGTGAAGAGGATGGAGTAGGTTTAAATTGTCCAGAATATACAGGGAAGGCTGTGCGATTTTTTTTCTTTTAATTTCTAAATGTTTCTAAAAAAGGCCCTAACGACCACAGGAAAGATCGTTGGAACGATCAAATTGGCTCAATCCATGCCCAGTCATAACAGCCACATTGCCTGAAAAGAACATCTCCATCGGCAGTGCAGAAGACGGTAAAAAAAAAATATATATATTTTTAAATCGTTTTAGGCAGTTGAAAATTGGGGAAAACCGGTATTTCAAAAAGTATACACTTTAAGCAAAAATTTTGTACATGTTTTTGATTTAGTTTCAATAGTTATTAAAAAATCTGACATTTGAATTGAATTCAATTTTTTCCCTTCCACACCCCTGATGAAATATGTCCAAAATGTCGAATTAAAAAATTACAGAAGGGTAACGGGTGTTTCAAAAATTTTGAAAAAATTACGGAGCAAAGTCAATTATACCCCGAACCTATCCTAAAAGTTTCAACTCTTTAATTTAAAAAGAAAAAAATACGTCCTTGAAAGAAGATGAAAACAAATTCAGGGGTGGGCTAAATAACGCGCTCTGGAGAAGTGGGGGGTGTTTGAAAAATTTTGAAAAAATTACGGATCATGACTCGAACCACCCTCTACCCACCCTTAAAGTTTCAACTCTTAGATTTTTATAGAAAAAAATACGTCTTCATAAGAAAAAAAAATCGCACTCGGGGGGTTAACATGAAGCGCAAGGAGGCCCCCAGAGAAAAAACACTTGTCACGTGGTGCCCCTTAAGGCGAAAGGTATCTTTGGTGAAAATTTCAACCGAATCCGTGTCTTGCGATTTTCACTCAAATTTCCGATGGTTTGCTCATGAAAAATGAAAAATATGGTGCCTCGACACATAAAAAAGTTCACAACTCGCGAACGATTGGAAAAATCAAAAAATAATGAAACTAAATGTTGTAGAGGGGTCTTTTGTGGAGAGGATGGAGTGGTTTTAAATTGTCCAGGATGTACCCGGAAGGCCGGGCCGAATTTTTTTGTATAATTTCTTGAGAAGGCCCCGACGGCCAAGGGGTGGATCATGGGGACGATGAAATTTGCTCATTCGATGACAATTGATGGACACTACATTGCCCAAAAGCACCACCTCTCTCATCCGTGCAAAAGGGGGTGAAAAAAATTAAAAACGCATTATTTTCAATCGTTTTGCTCAAACCACACGCTTCGAGGAGTATAAACTGGCGGTAACCCCGGTTTATGGTAACCCCAGTTTCCGAATCTGACATTTGTCAAATGTGACAATGCAGTATCAATGCATTTCATAATTTGATGCTTGGAGAGCACTCGGACGTTAGCAGGAAGAAGCTTATTGTTTTCTCATCAACTTTGGGCCTCTAAAAATGATTTGGTGAGCGTCTGAGAAGCGTATACACATGACAAACAGTCATACAAACAGAATTTAGAGCGGTACTGATAGGGGTGTGTCGGTCTTTGGCACCCCGTTGGGGCCGACGGGGTGACCGAAATGTTACCAAATTTTGGTGGTCTGCTTTAAATGGAACGCTTAATGATCTCCCAAAGTTTCATTGTTCTAACCTTCCCGGAAATATTTATTTTGCTCAATTGATTTTTTCCGGGGAAAAATTTTCAACGTTCAAAAACGACAATAATTCAAATATCCATATCTCGGTTAATAATGGGGCGATTTTAAAAATTCCAAGTGTGTTTTACGTACACGCAATATCGCAATGATAATCCGTCCTTGGATTCGTGATTTAAGAAGGAATAGAAAAATTCATTTTGAAACGATCGAAAATATTTACCGGCAAAATAAATAAAAGTTTAATGAATTTTTAAAATTAGAAGGAGGGGTCGGATCGAGAAATTTTATTTGGATTTTCTGTTGGGCTTGAGAAGGGCTTTCCGGTGGTGTAATCAGATTTGCGATCGGACAAAAAAAATGTTGTGCCCCGCTGGTCAAATTCGCTTCCCCGTTCCGTATACAACGTCATATCTCGAAAACTAAAAATCGGATCGAAAAACTTTATTGGGATCTTTGATACGGATCAAATCGACGACTGACATGCCGTCGTCAGATTTTTAATTTTCGAAAAAAAAAAATCGAAAAATTTTTCGAAAAATTCCCGGAAAATAATTGAAAATTGGCCGTAGATCGTAAACGGTACGCCCCACGAAAAATATAGCCTTTACCTTTTCGACGCAAAATTAAATTCCCAATGGCACTCTGTTGAAATTTTTTGCATCCGATTAAAAATGGCCGCTCTAGAATTTTTTATTGAAATCGGGGGTGGTTTTATTTAAATAACTCTTCAAGGGTTGAAGATATCAAAAATCCGTAAGAGATATAAATTGTAGTAACGGACTCGTTCTATAAAATTCATTGAAAATTCTAGTCGCGACTGTAAAGGTGGCGCGGCCCCGCTCGCGGAAGCACAAAAAAAGCCACTTCTGCAGAGAAAGGGTTGTGGCTCGGGAACGGAGAATTTCCGAGGGACGAACATAGGTGGCCTTTGTGCACCGAAGTATTTGGGATTTTTTGAGCCCTATCCGAACGTTCCAACTTGAAACACAAAAAAGCCTTAGCATTTCGCGTAAAGGTCTGCATCTGCGAAAAATCGACTTTCAAAAAATCACCCTGTAGTTATGGGGCACGATGGACAATTGCGAATTTCACGGGCCCCTAGAGGAGCCCGAGGCCTATCTGGTACAGTGGGAAATTTTGATTTTTTTTTTCTTTTGTGATGTTGGCAACACTTTTTTTGAGGGGGCAGTCGGAGAAGATTGAAATTTTAATAGAAGGTGTGTTGAATTTTTTATGATTTTTCGTGAAAATTTCAAATCGCTATCTATAAGGGTTCAAAAGTTATTTGTAAAAATAACGCTCAGAAAGTTACTCATTTAGTATATATTAACTAGTTGTCCAAGCTTAAGATTTATATGTTATAATTTGTTTTTATATAAATTTTTAAACTTGTAAAAAAAAAAAAAATTAATTTTTTAAAATTTTTTTTTTTTTAATTTTTTTTAATTTTCAATTTTTATTCATTTTTAATTTTTGATTTTAAATTTTTGATTTTTAATTTTTAATTTTTAATTTTTAATTTTTAATTTTTAATTTTTAATTTTTAATTTTTAATTTTTAATTTTTAATTTTTAATTTTTAATTTTTAATTTTTAATTTTTAATTTTTGATTTTTGATTTTTAATTTTTAATTTTTGATTTTTGATTTTTAATTTTTAATTTTTAATTTTTAATTTTTAATTTTTAGTTTTTAATTTTTAATTCCTTATTCCTAATTTTTAATTTTTAATTTTCAATTTTTAATTTTTAATTTTTAATTTTTTTTTTCTGAAAAAAAAATTTCAATCTGACGAAAACTGTTATTTTATATGAGTAATTTTAAAATGCATTCGAAACGCAAAACCATCGAAAATGGATGACGCTGATATATATTTTTAATCTCACAGGAAGTCTAAAAAAGGAACAATTGAGGTCGAGTGAGAAAAGTGAGAAAAGATGCTCTATTAATCGCGATAGAATCAATGCATTTCTTAATTTGCCGATTTGAAAACACTCGGCCATTCACAGAAACTTATTTTTTTCATTCATTTTAACCTTTAAGAATTATTTAGTGAGCGTCTGAAAAACAAATCCACTTTACATTCCCGTTTTTAAGGTTTGAAAAATTAACGATGCTAAAATTGAATTTTTATAGGCAGAAACGACAAAGTAGCGGAATCTATTGCCTGAATGCTGTACTAAACAGCATTCAGACAATAGATTCGGTGGCTTGAAACTTGAAAATTCATAACTTGCAAACGATTGAAAAAATCGAAAATATTCAAAGAATAAATGTTGTAGAGGGGTCTTTTGTGAAGAGGATGAAGTAGGTTTAAATTGTCCAGCATATACAGGGAAGGCTGTGCGAATTTTTTTCTTTTAATTTTAAAATGTTTCTAAAAAAGGCCCTAACGACCACAGGAAAGATCATTGGGACGATCAAATTGGCTCAATTCGTACCCCGTCATGGCTGCCACATTTCCTGAAAAGGTCATCTCCGTCGGCAGTACAGAAGAGGGTAAAAAGAATAAAATATATTTTTAAATCGTTTTAGGCAGTTGAAAATTGGGGAAAATCGTTATTTCAAAAAGTATGCACTTTATGTAAAAATTTAGTATATGTTTTTGATTTAGTTTCAATAGTTATTGTAAAATCTGACATTTGAATTCGATTCAACTTTTTCCCTTCCACACCCCTGCTGAAATATTTCGAAAATGTCGAATTAAAAAATTACGAAAGGGTAACGGGTGTCTCAAAAATTTTGAAAAAATTACGGAGCAAGGCCAATTGTACCCCGAACTTACCCTGAAAGTTTCAACTCTTCAATTTAAATAGAAAAAAATACGTCCTTGAAAGAAGTTGAAAACAAATTCAGGGGTGAGCCAAATAGGGCGTTCTGGAGAGATCGGGGGTGCTTGAAAAATTTAAAAAAAATTACGAACTATAACTCGAACCACCCTCTACCCACCCTAAAAATTTTAACTCTTAGATTTCCATAGAAAAAAATACGTCCTCATAAGAAAAAAAAAATCGCACTCGGGGGGTTAAAATGAAGCGTAAGGGGGCCTCCAGAGAAAAAATACCTGTCACGCGGTGCCCCTTTAGACGAAAGGTATCTTTGGTAAAAATTTCAGCCAAATCCGTGTCATGCGAATTTCACTCAAATTTCCGATGGTTTACTCATGAAAAATGAAAAATTTTGTGCATTAAAACATAAAAAAATTCATAACTCGCAAACGATTAGAAAAATCGAAAATATTCAAAGAATAAATGTTGTAGAGGAGTCTTTTATGAAGAAGATGGAGTAGGTTTAAATTGTCCAGAATATACAGGGAAGGCTGTGCGATTTTTTTTCTTTTAATTTTAAAATGTTTCTAAAAAAGGTCCTAACGACCACAGGAAAGATCATTGGGACGATTAAATTGGCTCAATCCGTGCCCCGTCATGGCTGCCACATTTCCTGAAAAGGTCATCTCTGTCGGCAGTACAGAAGAGGGTAAAAAAAAAATATATATATTTTTAAATCGTTCTAGGCAGTTGAAAATTGAAGAAAATCGGTATTTTAAAAAGTATGCACTTTATGTAAAAATTTTGTATATGTTTTCGATTAAGTTTCAATAGTTATTAAAAAATTTGACATTTGAATTCAATTCAACTTTTTCCCTTCCACACCCCTGCTGAAATATTTCAAAAATGTCGAATTAAAAAAATACGGAAAGGTTACGGGTGTTTCAAAAATTTTGAAAAAATTACGGAGCAAGGCCAGTTGGACCCTGAAGCTACCATAAAAGTTTCAACTCTTCAATTTAAATAGAAAAAAATACGTCCTTGAAATAAGATGAAAACAAATTCAGGGGTGGGCCAAATAGCGCGCTCTGGAGAGGTGAGGGGTGCTTGAAAAATTCTGAAAAAATTACGGATTATGTCTCGAATCACCTTCCACCCTCCCTTAAAATTTCAACTCTTAAATTTCCATAGAAAAAAATACGTTCTCATAAGAAAAAAAAAATTACACTCGGGGGGTTAAAATGAAGCGTAAGGGGGCCCCCAGAGAAAAAATACTTGTCACGCGGTGCCCCTTTAGACGAAAGATATCTTTGGTGAAAATTTCAGCCAAATCCGTGTCATGCGATTTTCACTCAAATTTCCGATGGTTTACTCATGAAAAATGAAAAATTTTGTGCCTTGAAACATAAAAAAAATCATAACTCGCAAACAATTAGAAAAATCGAAAATATTCAAAGAATAAATCTTGTAGAGGAGTCTTTTATGAAGAAGATGGAGTAGGTTTAAATAATCCAGATAATACAGGGAAGGCTGTGCGATTTTTTTTCTTTTAATTTTAAAATGTTTCTAAAAAAGGCCCCAACGACCACAGGAAAGATCATTGGGACGATCAAATTGGCTCAATCCGTGCCCCGTCATGGCTGCCACATTTTCTGAAAAGGTCATTTCTGTCGGCAGTACGGAAGAGGGTAAAAAAAAATAAAATATATTTTTAAATCGTTTTAGGCAGTTGAAAATTGGGGAAAATCGGTATTTTAAAAAGTATGCACTTTATGTAAAAATTTTGTATATGTTTTTGATTAAGTTTCAATAGTTATTGGAAAATCTGACATTTGAATTCGATTCAACTTTTTCCCTTCCACACCCCTGCTGAAAAATTTCGAAAATGTCGAATTAAAAAATTACGGAAAGGTTACGGGTGTTTCAAAAATTTTGAAAAAATTACGGAGCAAGGCCAGTTGGACCCCGAAGCTACCATAAAAGTTTCAACTCTTCAATTCAAATAGAAAAAAATACGTCCTTGAAATAAGATGAAAACAAATTCAGGGGTGGGCCAAATAGCGCGCTCTGGAGAGGTGGGGGGTGCTTGAAAAATTCTGAAAAAATTACGGATTATGACTCGAATCACCTTCCACCCTCCCTTAAAATTTCAACTCTTAAATTTCCATAGAAAAAAATACGTTCTCATAAGAAAAAAAAAATTACACTCGGGGGGTTAAAATGAAGCGTAAGGGGGCCCCCAGAGAAAAAATACTTGTCACGCGGTGCCCCTTTAGACGAAAGGTATCTTTGGTGAAAATTTCAGCCAAATCCGTGTCATGCGATTTTCACTCAAATTTCCGATGGTTTAGTCATGAAAAATGAAAAATTTTGTGCATTGAAACATAAAAAAATTCATAACTCGCAAACAATTAGAAAAATCGAAAATATTCAAAGAATAAATGTTGTAGAGGAGTCTTTTATGAAGAAGACGGAGTAGGTTTAAATTGTCCAGAATATACAGGGAAGGCTGTGCGATTTTTTTTCTTTTAATTTTAAAATGTTTCTAAAAAAGGTCCTAACGACCACAGGAAAGATCATTGGGACGATTAAATTGGCTCAATCCGTGCCCCGTCATGGCTGCCACATTTCCTGAAAAGGTCATCTCTGTCGGCAGTACAGAAGAGGGTAAAAAAAAATAAAATATATTTTTAAATCGTTTTAGGCAGTTGAAAATTGGGGAAAATCGGTATTTGAAAAAGTAAGCACTTTATGTAAAAAATTTGTATATGTTTTTAATTTAGTTTCAATAGTTATTGAAAAATTTGACATTTGAATTCAATTCAACTTTTTCCCTTCCACACCCCTGCTGAAATTTTTCGAAAATGTCGAATTAAAAAAATAAGAAAGCGTAACGGGTGTTTCAAAAATTTTGAAAAAATTACGGAGCAAGGCCCGTTGTACCCCGAACCTACCCTGAAAGTTTCAACTCTTCAATTTAAATAGAAAAAAATACGTCCTTGAAAGAAGATTAAAACAAATTCAGGGGTGGGCCAAATAGCACGCTCTGGACAGGTGGGGGGTGTTTGAAAAATTTTGAAAAAATTACGGATCATGGCTCATCACACCCTCTACCCACCCTAGAAGTTTCAACTCTTAGATTTCCATAGAAAAAAAAAAGTCTTCATAAGTAAAAAAAAATCGCACTCGGGGGGTTAAAATAAAGCGTAAGAGGGCCCCCAGAGGTAAAATACTTATCACGCGGTGCCTCTTCTACCGATAGGTATCTTTGGTGAAAATTTAAGCCAAATCCATGTCATGCGATTTTCACTCAAATTTCCGATGGTTTACTCATGAAAAATGAAAAATGTTGTGCATTGAAACATAAAAAAATTGATAACTCGCAAACGATTAGAAAAATCAAAAATATTCAAAGAATAAATGTTGTAGAGGAGTCTTTTGTGAAGAAGATGGAGTAGGTTTAAATTGTCCAGAATATACAGGGAAGTGTGTGCGATTTTTTTTCTTTTAATTTTAAAATGTTTCTAAAAAAGGCCCTAACGACCACAGGAAAAAACATTGGGACGATCAAATTGGCTCAATCTGTGCCCCGTCATGGCTGCCACATTTCCTGAAAAGGTCATCTCTGTCGGCAGTACAGAAGAGGGTAAAAAAAAAAAAATGTATTTTTAAATCGTTTTAGGCAGTTGAAAATTGGGGAAAATCGGTATTTCAAAAAGTATGCACTTTATGTAAAAATTTTGTATATGTTTTTGATTTAGTTTCAATAGTTATTAAAAAATCTGACATTTGAATTGAATTCAATTTTTTCCCTGCCACACCCCTGCTGAAATATTTCGAAAATATCGAATTAAAAATTTACGGAAGGGTAACGGGAGTTTCAAAAATTTTGAAAAAATTACGGAGCAAGGCCAATTGTACCCCGAACCTACCCTGAAAGTTTCAACTCTTCAATTTAAATAGAAAAAAATACGTCCTTGAAAGAAGTTGAAAACAAATTCAGGGGTGAGCCAAATAGGGCGCTCTGGAGAGATGGGGGGTGCTTGAAAAATTAAAAAAAAAATTACGAACCATAACTCGAACCACCCTCTACCCACCCTAAAAATTTTAACTCTTAGATTTCTATAGAAAAAAATACGTCCTCATAAGAAAAAAAAAATCGCACTCGGGGGGTTAAAATGAAGCGTAAGGGGGCCTCCAGAGAAAAAATACTTGTCACGCGGTGCCCCTTTAGACGAAAGGTATCTTTGGAGAAAATTTCAGCCAAATCCGTGTCATGCGATTTTCACTCAAATTTCCGATGGTTTACTCATGAAAAATGAAAAATTTTGTGCATTAAAACATAAAAAAATTCATAACTCGCAAACGATTGGAAAAATCGAAAATATTCAAAGAATAAATGTTGTAGAGGAGTCTTTTATGAAGAAGATGAAGTAGGTTTAAATTGTCCAAAATATACAGGGAAGGCTGTGCGAATTTTTTTCTTCTAATTTCTAAATGTTTCTAAAAAAGGCCCTAACGACCACAGGAAAGATCGCTGGAACGATCAAATTGACTCAATTCGTGCCCCGTCATAGCTGCCACATTGCCTTAAAGGGACATCTCCATCGGCAGTACAGAAGAGGGTAAAAAAAATAAAATATATTTTTAAATCATTTTGGACAGTTGAAAATTGGGGAAAATCGGTATTTCAAAAAGTATGCACTTTATGTAAAAATTTTGTATATGTTTTTGATTAGGTTTTAATAGTTATTGAAAAATCTGACATTTGAATTCAATTCAACTTTTTCCCTTCCACACCCCTGCTGAAATATGTCGAAAATGTCGAATTAAAAAATTACGGAAGGGTAACGGGTGTTTCAAAAATTTTGAAAAAATTACGGAGCAAGGCCCGTTGTACCCCGAACTTACCCTGAAAGTTTCAACTCTTCAATTTAAATAGAAAAAAATACGTCCTTGAAAGAAGATGAAAACAAATTCAGGGGTGAGCCAAATAGCGCACTCTGGAGAGGTGGGGGGGTTTTGAAAATTTTTGAAAAAATTACGGAGCAAGGCCAGTTGTACCCCGAACCTACCCTGAAAGTTTCAACTCTTCAATTTAAATAGAAAAAAATACGTCCTTGAAAGAAGATAAAAACAAATTCAGGGGTGGGCCAAATAACGCGGTCTGGAGAAGTGGTGGGTGTTTGAAAAATTTTGAAAAAATTACGGATCATGGCTCATCGCACCCTCTACCCACCCTAAAAGTTTCAACTCTTAGATTTTTATAGAAAAAAATACGTCCTCATAAGAAAAAAAAAACGCACTCGGGGAGTTCAGAAAAACGGAGCCAGTGGGTGCAAATAAGATGTAGGGGTGGTTTTTTAAAAATACTCTAAATGTAAGCTTATTTAATTAAAAAGAAACCAAAATCCATCCTCAAACGAAGAAAAATGGAGCCAGGGGGTGAAAATTGACTGTAGGGGTGGTTTTACAAAAATGCAGTAAATTTAAGCTTATTTGATTCAAAAGAAACCAAAACCCATCCTCAAACGAAGAAAAACGGAGCCAGGGGGTGCAAATTGGCCGTAGGGGTGGTTTTACAAAAATGCACTAAATGTAAGCTTATTTAATTAAAAAGAAACCAAAATCCATCCTCAAACGAAGAAAAACGGAGCCAGGGGGTGCTAATTGGCTGTAGGGGTGGTTTTACAAAAATGCACTAAAAGTAAGCTTATTTAATTAAAAAGAAACCAAAATCCATCCTCAAACGAAAAAAAAAGGAGCCAGGGGGTGCAAATTGACTGTAGGGGTGGTTTTACAAAAATGCAGTAAATTTAAGCTTATTTGATTCAAAAGAAACCAAAACCCATCCTCAAACGAAGAAAAACGGAGCCAGGGGGTGCAAATTGGCCGTAGGGGTGGTTTTACAAAAATGCACTAAATGTAAGCTTATTTAATTAAAAAGAAACCAAAATCCATCCTCAAACGAAGAAAAACGGAGCCAGGGGGTGCAAATAAGGCGTAGGGGTGGTTTAAAAAAAACAACTTGAAGTTTAAGCTTTTCGACTTGAAGGGAAAAAATATTGCACCCCCACCTCCATTTTTCTTCTATTAACATCTTTAAAAGAAGAAAAACGAAGCCAGGGGGTGCAAATGGGGTGAAGGGGTGATTAAAAAAAATAACTTAAAGTTTAAGCTTATTTAATTGAAAAGAAAAAAATTACATCCTTAAAAAAAGAAAAACGAACGCTGAGGGTTGCAAATGGGGCGTAGGGGGTGGTTCCAAAAAATTTGAAAAAATACCAATGAAAGTTAATTATATCTTCTGACATCCCTGAAAGTTTCAGCTTTTCTAATTGAAAAGAAAAAAATACATCCTTAAAAGAAGAAAAACAAACACAGAGGGGTGCAAATTGGGCGTAGGGGTGGTTCCAAAAAATTTGAAAAAATTACCAATGAATCCGAATTATATTTTCTGCGATCCCTTAAAGTTTCAGCTTTTCGAATTGAAAAGAAAAAAATACATCCTTAAAAGAAGAAACACGAACCCTGAGGCCCGGCCAAATAATGCGCACTGGAAGGGTAGGGGGTGTTTTAAATTGTTTGAAAAAAGTATCAATTAAAGCTCACTATATTTACTATCAACCCTGAAAGTTTCAACTCTTCAATTTAAATAGAAAAAATTACGTCCTCTAAAGAAGTAAAACGAACCCGTGAATCCGTCGTTATATTCGCTATTAATAATGGGAACGCGTGACCATTGCCCGAACATGACCCATCCTGTCCGCTCGTTAATGTTAAGGAATAATCGATATCCCGGACCTTCCTCAATTTCACAGCGTGTCGGACCCGCGTCCATACGGCAATTTTCCCTTTCGTTTAACCCGTCATATCTCGAAAACTACAAATCGGATCGAAAAACTTTATAGGAAACATTCGATTCAGATTGAATCGACGATTGATATGCCGTCATCAGATTTTTCATTTTCGAAAAAAAAAAATCGCAAAATTCTTCGAAAAATTACTGTAAATCAATAAAAAAATCGGCCGTAGATCGTAAACGGTGCGCCCCACGAAAAATTTTGTTCTTTCCTTTTCGACGCAAAATGAAATTCCGAATAACATTCCGTTTAAATTATTTTTTTTAGATAAAAAATGCGCGTTGTAGAATTTTTTTATTGAAATCGGGGGTGGTTTTACTTGAATAACTCCTCGGGGGTTGGAAATATCAAAAATTCGTAAGAGACAAAAAATGTAGAGACGGACTCGATCTACAAAAATCATTGAAAATTATAATTATGGCTGTTAAGGGGACGCGCCCCCATTTGCCGAAGCACGAAAAAAGCCGCCCCCGCAGAGAAAGGGTTGTAGCTCGGGAACGGTGAATTTCCGAGGGACGAAAATAGGTGGCCTTTGTGTACCGAAGTATTTGGGATTTTTTGAGCCATATTTGAATCCTCCAACTCAAAAATCCTGGGAGGAGATAGTTTTGGCGCAAACCTCTGCATCGCGAAAAATCGATTTTCAAAAATTCACCCCGGCGTCCAGGGGTGAGTTGGAAAATTGCGGTTTTCACGGATCCCTAGAGGAGCCTCTGGTCTATCTGAAACTTGTAAAATTTTGTCGATATATTTTTAATTGAGGGGGTGGCAACCCTAAATGTAGAGGGTTGATTTGCGGGGGTTGAAATTTTAATAGTCTTATTTTTTGAATTATTTAGATTTTTGGTGAAAATTTCAGCTCGCTACCTATTATAGTTTTCTCAAAACAGCGATTTGGGGAACTGTCTTTTAGTATATATTAATTAACTAGTTTTCCTAGGCTAAAGCCTACTATATGTAATATTATTATATAGGTAAATATAGAAATTATACGCGCAAATGGCGCGTAGGGGTAGTTCCGAAAATTTTTAAAAAATATCTTCTCCCATCCCTGTGAATTTCAGTTTTCCGACTTTAAAAGACTAAAAAATACGGCCCTGAAAGTGGAAAAACGAACCCAGAGGGGTGCAAATAACGTGTAGAGGTAGTTATAAAATTTAAAAAAATAATAAAGATGTAAGATCGTTACTCGTACCCTCGTAATATACTGGAGCTTCGACAAACTCTTTAAAGTCAAAACTGAAGGCATAAAGACTCCCGAAAAATAATCTTGAATCGCTCACTTTTAAAGCCGGGCCCCGGGACGCGGCTGATAAGTTCCTAACCGAAACCCGCGACTTTGATGTCATGTCAATGTCATTAAATCTAAAAATTGAGTGCAATCATAACCTTGTTCCAGATATGTCTGACGCACAGCTGATAGGTTCCTAACCTAAACCCGCGACTTTGGCATGTCATGTCAATGTCATTAAATCTGACAATTGTGTGCAATCATAACCTTGTTTCAGATATGTCAGTGAATGTCATGTCTGACGCACAGCTGATAGGTTCCTAACCTAAACCCGCGCCTTTGGCATGTCATGTCAATGTCATTAAATCTGACAATTGTGTGCAATCATAACCTTGTTTCAGATATGTCAGTGAATGTCATGTCTGACGCACAGCTGATAGGTTCCTAACCCAAACCCGCGACTTTGGCATGTCATGTCAATGTCATTAAATCTGACAATTGTGTGCAATCATAACCTTGTTTCAGATATGTCAGTGAATGTCATGTCTGACGCACAGCTGATAGGTTCCTAACCTAAACCCGCGCCTTTGGCATGTCATGTCAATGTCATTAAATCTGACAATTGTGTGCAATCATAACCTTGTTTCAGATAGGTCAGTGAATGTCATGTCTGACGCACAGCTGATAGGTTCCTAACCTAAACCCGCGATTTTGGCATGTCATGTCAATGTCATTAAATCTGACAATTGTGTGCAATCATAACCTTGTTTCAGATATGTCAGTGAATGTCATGTCTGACGCACAGCTGATAGGTTCCTAACCTAAACCCTCGACTTTGGCATGTCATGTCAATGTCATTAAATCTGACAATTGTGTGCAATCATAACCTTGTCTCAGATATGTCAGTGAATGTCATGTCTGACGCACAGCTGATAGGTTCCTAACCTAAACCCGCGTCTTTGGCATGTCATGTCAATGTCATTAAATCTGACAATTGTGTGCAATCATAACCTTGTTTCAGATATGTCAGTGAACGTAATGTCTGACGCACAGCTGATAGGTTCCTAACCTAAACCCGCGCCTTTGGCATGTCATGTCAATGTCATTAAATCTGACTATTGTGTGCAATCATAACCTTGTTCCAAATATGCCAGTCAATGTCATGTCTGACGTACAGCTGATAGGTTCCTAACCTAAACCCGCGCCTTTGGCATGTCATGTCAATGTCATTAAATCTGAAAATTGTGTGCAATTATAACCTTGTTTCAGATATGTCAGTGAATGTCATATCCGACGCACAGCTGATAAGTTCCTAACCTAAACCCGCGACTTTAAGCATATCATGTCAATGTCATTAAATCTGAAAATTTTCAATGTGACGAAAACTGTTATTTTATATGAGTAATTTTAAAATGCATTCGAAACTCAAAACCATCGAAAATGGGTGACGCTGATATATATTTTTACTCTCACAGGAAATCTACAAAATGAACAATTGAGGTGGAGTGAGAAAAGTGAGAAAAGGTGCTCTATAAATCGCGATAAAATCAATGCATTTCTTGATTTGTCGATTTGAAAGCACTCGGCCATTAACAGAAAGAAGCTTATTTTTTCATTCATTTTAACCTTTAAGAATTATTTAGTGAGCGTCTGAGAAACAAATCCACTTTACATTCCCGTTTTTAAGGTTTGACAAATTGACGTTGCAAAAATTGAATTTTTTGGGGCAGAAACGCCAAAGTAGCGGAATCTATTGCCTGAATGCTGTACTAAACCACCAGGATTTGGTTCAGCATTCAAGCAATAGATTTGGTAGCTTGAAACTTAGAAAAATTCATAACTCGCAAAGGATTAAAAAAATCGAAAATATGCAAAGAATAAATGTTGTGGAGAGGTCTCTTGTGAAGAGGATGGAGTGGGTTTAAATTGTCCAGGATGTACAGGGAAGGCTGTGCGAATTTTTTTCTTCTAATTTCTAAATGTTTCTAAAGAAGGCTCTAACGACCACAGGAAAGATCATTGGGACGATCAAATTGGCTCAATCCGTGCCCCGTCATAGCTGCCACATTGCCTGAAAAGGACATCTCCATCGGCAGTGCAGAAGAGGGTAAAAAAAAAATATATATATTTTTAAATCGTTTTTGGCAGTTGAAAATAGGGGAAAATCGGTATTTCAAAAAGTATGCACTTTATGTAAAAATTTTGTATATGTTTTTGATTTAGCTTCAATATTTATTGAAAAATCTGACATTTGAATTGAATTCAATTTTTTCCCTTCCACCCCCCGATGAAATATGTCCAAAATGTCGAATTAAAAAATTACGGAAGGGTAACGGGTGTTTCAAAAATTTTGAAAAAATTACGGAGCAAAGTCAATTATACCCCGAACCTACCCTAAAAGTTTCAACTCTTTAATTTAAAAAGAAAAAAATACGTCTTTGAAAAAAGATGAAAACAAATTGTGGGGCGGACCAAATAGCGCGCTCTGGAGAGGTGGAGGGTGCTTGAAAAATTTTGAAAAAATTACGGATCATGACTCGAACCACCCCCTACCTACCCTTAAAGTTTCAACTCTTAGATTTCCATAGAAAAAAATACGTCCTCATAAGAAAAAAAAAATTGCACTCGGGGGGTTAAAATGAAGTGTAAGGGGGCCCCCAGAGAAAAAATACTTGTCACGTGGTGCCCCTTCAGCCGAAAGGTATCTTTGGTAAAAATATCAGCCAAATCCGTGTCATGCGATTTTCACTCAAATTTCCGATGGTTTACTCATGAAAAATGAAAGATTTTGTGCATTGAAACATAAAAAAATTTATAACTCGCAAACGTTTAGAAAAATCGAAAATATTCAAAGAATAAATGTTGTAGAGGGGTCTTTTCTGAAGAGGATGGAGTAGGTTTAACTTGTCCAGAATTTACAGGGAAGGCTGTGCGAATTTTTTTCTTCTAATTTCTAAATGTTTCTAAAGAAGGCCCTAACGACCACAGGAAAGATCATTGGAACGATCAAATTGGCTCAATCTATGCCCCGTCATAATAGCTACATTGCCTGAAAAGGACATCTCCATCGACAGTGCAGAAGAGGGTAAAAAAAATAAAATATATTTTTAAATCGTTTTAGGCAGTTGAAAACTGGGGAAAATCGATATTTTAAAAAGTATGCACTTTATGTAAAAATTTTGTATATGTTTTTGATTTAGTTTCAATAGTTATTGAAAAATCTGATATTTGAATTGAATTCAATTTTTTCCCTTCAACACCCCTGCTGAAATATTTCGAAAATGTCTAATTAAAAAATTACGGAAGGGTAACGGGTGTTTCAAAAATTTTGAAAAAATTACGGAGCAAGGTCAATTATACCCCGAACCTACCCTAAAAGTTTCAACTCTCCAATTTAAAAAGAAAAAAATACGTCCTTGAAAAAAGATGAAAACAAATTATGGGGTGGGCCAAATAGCGCGCTCTGGAGAAGTGGGGGGTGCTTGAAAAATTTTGAAAAAATTACGGATCATGACTCGAACCACCCTCTACCCACCCTTAAAGTTTCAACTCTTAGATTTTTATAGAAACAAATACGTCCTCATAAGAAAAAAAAATCGCACTCGGGGGGTTAAAATGAAGCGTAATGAGGCCCCCAGAGAAAAAATACTTGTCACGTGGTGCCCCTTAAGGCGAAAGGTATCTTTGGTGAAAATTTCAGCCAAATCCGTGTCATGCGATTTTCACTCAAATTTCCGATGGTTTACTCATGAAAAATTAAAAATTTCGTACCTTGAAACATAAAAAAATTCATAACTCGCAAACGATTGAAAAAATAGAAAATATTCAAAGAATAAATGTTGTAGAAGGGTCTCTTGTGGAGAGGATAGGGTAGGTTTAAATTGTCCAGGATATACAGGGAAGGCTGTGCGAATTTTTTTCTTCTAATTTTCAAATGTTTCTAAAGAAGGCCCTAACGACCACAGGAAAGATCGTTGGGACTATTAAATTGGCTCAATCCATGCCCCGTCATAGCTGCCACATTGCCTGAAAAGAACATCTCAATCGGCAGTGCAGAAGAGGGTAAAAAAAAATAAAATATATTTTTAAATCGTTTTAGGCAGTTGAAAATTGGGGAAAATCGGTATTTCAAAAAGTATGCACTTTATGTAAAAATTTTGTATATGTTTTTGATTTAGCTTCAATATTTATTGAAAAATCTGACATTTGAATTGAATTCCATTATTTCCCTTCCACACCCCTGCTGAAATATGTCGAAAATGTCGAATTAAAAAATTACGGAAGGGTAACGGGTGTTTCAAAAATTTTGAAAAAATTACGGAGCAAGGTCAATTGTACCCCGAACCTACCCTAAAAGTTTCAACTCTTTAATTTGAATAGAAAAAAATACGTCCTTGAAAGAAAATGAAAACAAATTCAGCGGTGGGCCAAATAACGCGCTCTGGAGAAATGGGGGGTGTTTGAAAAATTTTGAAAAAATTACGGATCATGACTCGAACCACCCTCTACCCACCCTTAAAGTTTCAACTCTTAGATTTTTATAGAAACAAATACGTCCTCATAAGAAAAAAAAATCGCACTCGGGGGGTTAAAATGAAGCGTAATAAGGCCCCCAGAGAAAAAATACTTGTCACGTGGTGCCCCTTAAGGCGAAAGGTATCTTTGGTGAAAATTTCAGCCAAATCCGTGTCATGCGATTTTCACTCAAATTTCCGATGGTTTACTCATGAAAAATGAAAAATATGGTGCCTCGACACATAAAAAAGCTCACAACTCGCGAACGATTAGAAAAATCAAAAAATAATGAAAATAAATGTTGTAGAGGGGTCTTTTGTGGAGAGGATAGAGTGGTTTTAAATTGTCCAGGATGTACCCGGAAGGCCGTGCCGAATTTTTTTGTATAATTTCTTGAGAAGGCCCCGACGGCCACGGGGTGAATCATGGGGACGATGAAATTTGCTCATTCGATGACAATTGATAGACACTACATTGCCCAAAAGCACCACCTCTCTAATCCGTGCAGAAGGGGGTGAAAAAAATTAAAAACGCTATATTTTCAATCGTTTTGCTCAAACCACACGCTTCGAGGAGTGTAATCTGGCGGTAACCCCGGTTTATGGTAACCCCAGTTTCCGAATCTGACATTTGTCAAATGTGACAATGCAGTATCAATGCAGTATCAATGCATTTCATAATTGGATGCTTGGAGGGCACTCGGACGTTAACAGGAAGAAGCTTATTGTTTACTCATCAACTTTGGGCCTCTAAAAATGATTTGGTGAGCGTCTGAGAAGCGTATACACATGACAAACCGTCATACAAACAGAATTTAGAGCGGTACTGATAGGGGTGTGTCGGTCTTTGGCACCCCGTTGGGGCCGACGGGGTGACCGAAATGTTACCAAATTTTGGTGGTCTGCTTTAAATGGAACGCTTAATGATCTCCCAAAGTTTCATTGTTCTAACCTTCCCGGAAATATTTATTTTTCTCAATTGATTTTTTCCGGGGAAAAATTTTCAACGTTCAAAAACGACAATAATTCAAATATCCATATCTCGGTTAATAATGGGGCGATTTGAAAAATTCCAAGTGTGTTTTACGTACACGCAATATCGCAATGATAATCCGTCCTTGGATTCGTGATTTAAGAAGGAATAGAAAAATTCATTTTGAAACGATCGAAAATATTTACCGGCAAAATAAATAAAAGTTTAATGAATTTTTAAAATTAGAAGGAGGGGTCGGATCGAGAAATTTTATTTGGATTTTCTGTTGGGCTTGAGAAGGGCTTTCCGGTGGTGTAATCAGATTTGCGATCGGACAAAAAAAATGTTGTGCCCCGCTGGTCAAATTCGCTTCCCCGTTCCGTATACAACGTCATATCTCGAAAACTAAAAATCGGATCGAAAAACTTTATTGGGATCTTTGATACGGATTAGATCGACGACTGACATGCCGTCGTCAGATTTTTAATTTTCGAAAAAAAAAAATCGAAAAATTTTACGAAAAATTCCCGGAAAATAATCGAAAATCGGCCGTAGATCGTAAACGGTGCGCCCCGCAAAAAATATAGCCCTTACCTTTTCGACGCAAAATTAAATTCCCAATGTCACTCTGTTGAAATTTTTCGCATCCCATTAAAAATGGCCGCTCTAGAATTTTTTATTGAAATCGGGGGTGCTTTTCTTTGAATAACTCTTCAAGGGTTGAAGATATCAAAAATCCGTAAAAGACATAAATTGTAGTAACGGACTCGTTCTATAAAATTCATTGAAAATTCTAGTCGCGACTGTAAAGGGGGCGCGGCCCCGCTCGCGGAAGCACGAAAAAAGCCACTTCTGCAGAGAAAGAGTTGTAGCTCGGGAACGGAGAATTTCTGAGGGACGTACGTAGGTGGCCTTTGTGTACCGAAGTATTTGGGATTTTTTGAGTCGTATCCGAACGTTCCAACTTGAAACACAAAAAAGCCTTAGCATTTCGCGTAAAGGTCTGCATCTGCGAAAAATCGACTTTCAAAAAATCACCCTGTAGTTATGGGGCACGATGGAAAATTGCGAATTTCACGGGGCCCTAGAGGACGTTTTCGACTTTTCGGAAAAAAATAAAATTTCTCTTTTTTTTTTCTTTTGTGATGTTGGCAACACTTTTTTTGAGGGTGCGGTTGGAGAAGATTGAAATTTTAATAAAAGATGTGTTGAATTTTTTATGATTTTTTGTGAAAATTTCAAATCGCTATCTATAAGGGTTCAAAAGTTATTTGTAAAATTAACGCTCAGAAAGTTACTCATTTAGTATATATTAACTAGTTTTCCTAGGCTAAAGCTTACTTTTATGTAAAACTACTTTTTAAATATAAATTTAAAAAAAAAAAAACATTTTATTTAGTGACGGACGACGGCTCCGCTGCGCTGCGCTGTCGTCCGTGCGAGTAAAGTAATCGGTGACGAACGACGGCTCCGCTGCGCTGCGCCGTCGTCCGTGCGAGTAAAGTAATGGGTGACGAACGACGGCTCCGCTGCGCTGCGCCGTCGTCTGTGCGAGTAAAGTAATCGATGACGAACGACGGCTCCGCTGCGCTGCGCCGTCGTCCGTGCGAGTAAAGTAATTTTAAAGTTAATTTTTTATTTTTCACTTTCCATTTTTCATTTTTCATTTTTCTTTTTTCATTTTTCATTTTTCATTTTTCATTTTTCATTTTTCATTTTTCATTTTTCATTTTTCATTTTTCATTTTTCATTTTTCATTTTTCATTTTTCATTTTTCATTTTTCGTTATTCATTTTTCATTTTTAATTTTTTTTATTTGTATTTCCTTTATTTTTCTTTGAGAGCCACTTGCGATCCCTAATAGTTTCGGCTTTTCGACTTGAAAAGTGCAAATAACGTGTAGAAGTAGTTCCAAAATTAAAAAAAAAATAGTGATGTAAGATCGTTACTCGTACCCTTTACGAATTCTAAACAAATCAGCTCTTCAATTTAAATGGAAAAAATACGCCCCTGAAAGAAACAGTTAGAAACAATGTGGTCAATCTTTGAAAAATCGTATCCCGTTAAGGGAACAACAACAAATCAAAAAATGTTCCACCATAAAAATTGTAGGGTAATGCTTTATCAATATACTGGAGCTTCGACAAACTCTTTAAAGTCAAAACTGAAGGCATAAAGACTCCCGAAAAATAATCTTGAATCGCTCACTTTTAAAGCCGGGCCCCGGGACGCGGCTGATAAGTTCCTAACCGAAACCCGCGACTTTGATGTCATGTCAATGTCATTAAATCTAAAAATTGAGTGCAATCATAACCTTGTTCCAGATATGTCTGACGCACAGCTGATAAGTTCCTAACCTAAACCCGCGACTTTGGCATTTCATGTCAATGTCATTAAATCTGACAATTGTGTGCAATCATAACCTTGTTTCAGATATGTCAGTGAATGTCATGTCTGACGCACAGCTGATAGGTTCCTAACCTAAACCCGCGCCTTTGGCATGTCATGTCAATGTCATTAAATCTGACAATTGTGTGCAATCATAACCTTGTTTCAGATATGTCAGTGAATGTCATGTCTGACGCACAGCTGATAGGTTCCTAACCCAAACCCGCGACTTTGGCATGTCATGTCAATGTCATTAAATCTGACAATTGTGTGCAATCATAACCTTGTTTCAGATATGTCAGTGAATGTCATGTCTGACGCACAGCTGATAGGTTCCTAACCTAAACCCGCGCCTTTGGCATGTCATGTCAATGTCATTAAATCTGACAATTGTGTGCAATCATAACCTTGTTTCAGATAGGTCAGTGAATGTCATGTCTGACGCACAGCTGATAGGTTCCTAACCTAAACCCGCGATTTTGGCATGTCATGTCAATGTCATTAAATCTGGCAATTGTGTGCAATCATAACCTTGTTTCAGATATGTCAGTGAATGTCATGTCTGACGCACAGCTGATAGGTTCCTAACCTAAACCCTCGACTTTGGCATGTCATGTCAATGTCATTAAATCTGACAATTGTGTGCAATCATAACCTTGTCTCAGATATGTCAGTGAATGTCATGTCTGACGCACAGCTGATAGATTCCTAACCTAAACCCGCGCCTTTGGCATGTCATGTCAATGTCATTAAATCTGACAATTGTGTGCAATCATAACCTTGTTCCAAATATGCCAGTGCATGTCATGTCTGACGCACAGCTGATAGGTTTCTAACCTAAACCCGCGCCTTTGGCATGTTATGTCAATGTCATTAAATCTGACTATTGTGTGCAATCATAACCTTGTTCCAAATATGCCAGTGAATGTCATGTCTGACGTACAGCTGATAGGTTCCTAACCTAAACCCGCGCCTTTGGCATGTCATGTCAATGTCATTAAATCTGAAAATTGTGTGCAATCATAACCTTGTTTCAGATATGTCAGTGAATGTCATGTCTGACGCACAGCTGATAGGTTCCTAACCTAAACCCGCGACTTTAAGCATATCATGTCAATGTCATTAAATCTGAAAATTTTCAATGTGGCGAAAACTGTTATTTTATATGAGTAATTTTAAAATGCATTCGAAACTCAAAACCATCGAAAATGGGTGACGCTGATATATATTTTTAATCTCACAGGAAATCTAGAAAAGGAACAATTTAGGTGGAGTGAGAAAAGTGAGAAAAGGTGCTCTATAAATCGCGATAAAATCAATGCATTTCTTGATTTGTCGATTTGAAAGCACTCGGCCATTAACAGAAAGAAGCTTATTTTTTTCATTCATTTTAACCTTTAAGAATTATTTAGTGAGCGTCTGAGAAACAAATCCACTTTACATTCCCGTTTTTAAGGTTTGACAAATTGACGATGCAAAAGTTGAATTTTTTGGGGCAGAAACGCCAAAGTAGCGGAATCTATTGCCTGAATGCTGTACTAAACCACCAGGATTTGGTTCAGCATTCAAGCAATAGATTTGGTAGCTTGAAACTTAAAAAAATTCATAACTCGCAAAGGATTAAAAAAATCGAAAATATGCAAAGAATAAATGTTGTGGAGAGGTCTTTTGTGAAGAGGATGGGGTGGGTTTTAATTGTCCAGGATGTACAGGGAAGGCTGTGCGATTTTTTTTCTTCTAATTTCTAAATGTTTCTAAAGAAGGCTCTAACGACCACAGGAAAGATCATTGGGATGATCAAATTGGCTCAATCCGTGCCCCGTCATAGCTGCCACATTGTCTCAAAAGAACATCTCCATCGGCAGTGCAGAAGAGGGTAAAAAAAAATATATATATTTTTAAATCGTTTTAGGCAGTTGAAAATTGGGGAAAACCGGTATTTCAAAAAGTATACACTTTATGCAAAAATTTTGAACATGTTTTTGATTTAGTTTCAATAGTTATTGAAAAATCTGACATTTGAATTCAATTCAACTTTTTCCCTGCCACACCCCTGATGAAGTA